>LAPY01001598.1:84147-114766 GCA_000970635.1 Eragrostis tef
GGTTCTGCAGTTAGTTTTGTAATTAAACTTTGTTTAAAACAAGATTTTTTTTGTTTAGACCCCTCTAAATTTACTCCACTGAAACACCGAACGCGCCCCCAGACTTGATTGTGCGAGCCATATCCAGTACTTATATTGCGTATATTAATATCTAGACTAGAGAAGTTGATGTAATATCACTTAACTTTGTGTATATTAAGAACATCTCTAAGAGATCTTCATAAAATTAGCATCATAAATTTGCTTTTGGGAGCAACAAAAAATTATGAGAGAATTTTTGCTCCCTTCTCCAACACCCCCCCCCTTTAAAAGTAGATCAAAACACTTCTAATTAGGCCACGTCAACATTTAAGACCATAAAATATTAATTTTATTGGAAAAAGAAAGAATGATAGTCTCAATTGTTACCTTGTTTGTAGCTACAATGTGAAGAGTTAAAGAGTTACGAAAAAACTGAGAGTGGTTGTGGGTTTTGATTTAAAAGAGGTTTACGGGGCTTTTTGGGATATGCTCTAATATCTAGACTTATTTTGATATATTATTATCATATAGGTATTGTTTTTCTAAGAGTAAATTTCATAAAACCCTAAATTTTACGACTCTTGTCTCACAAAACCACACATATTTTGGCTTGTGTCACTTAATTCTCATGTTTTGTGGTCATATTGCTTTACAAAAACCCACCTCTTTCAAAAATACGACCTATAAATTATATCTTTGTACTTGCATAATGCAATTTTTACAATTAAGTTGATTAAGAAAACTATTTAAATAAAGTAAATTTATAGGTAAGATTATAATATTTTGATATAGGTGGGGATTTATGAGACAATTAGACTAAAATGCTCAGAGATAAGTGAATGCAGTAAGAATTAAGAACCACAAAATTGGAGGTTTACGAAATTTATTCTTTTTTAATCAATCTTAAAAACTTCACAAGCAAAGAGGTGTTTTTAAAATTTAGATTAAAAACCCAGAAACAGAAACAACGGGACCAAATTATTTAATTTGAATAAGGTTTGATTTTTTATTTTACTAAAATCGATTTTTTTTATCAAAATAATCAAACCGTAACAACAGATACGGAGCGTGTCCTTGCGGTGCCCCGGCGACCGCCATCTCCGAAACGAAACAACCCTTGGTCGCCACGCCGCGGCGATCCCGAACCTCTTTCCCATTAGATTCCTCATCGGAGAGGGGGAGCTTTTCGCTCACTGAGGAATCAATCGGGGGTTCTCACTTCTCATGCTCAGCTCCTCCCTCATGTCTGCGATATCGGATTAGGGTTTGGAGGTTTGGCGCCGTGAAAGCCGAAGCCCGCCGGATGGAGACGAGTGCGGCTGTGCCCCCGCCGGAGCTCCGCGAGAAGGGGCCATTGGGGGGCGCGGCCTCGAGTGGAGATGGGATGCCGAAGCGCCGTGGTATTGGTCGCCGCTGCCGGTACGGCCTTGGCTGGAGAGACGCCTCTGGCGAACCTCTCGAACCTGATGATGGGTTCGTCTCAGCCCCGGCGTGATGCGCCGACCATCAGGGAGCCCGGCAACCCCAGACCACGGCCACGAGTGGCCGGAGAGAAGCATACAAGTTTCAGAAGTGACAGCTTATCTTATTCAGCGGGTTCCTTCCTGCCCAGAGCGAGGAGAATCACATCTTCTCCCAGGGATTCCTCCCAGCTGAAGGATTGGAGCAACACGTCTTCTCCAAGGGGTTCCTTCCTCCACAGGGATGGCAGTAACACGTCTTCCCCAAGAGGTCCTTTCCAGCCCAGGAATACATCTTCTCCAAGGGATTCCTCTGTGCGCAGGGATGGCAATGACAATAGCACATCTTCTCCAAGGGATTCGTCTCTTCGCAGGGATTCCTCACTGCTTGTTGGCCGTCAGGTCCGCCGGTTCGCCACTCATTCTCTGGATGCTCATCTTAGCAAAACTACTGCCCCCAGTTGTAGAGAGTCAGTCATCAGGCCTCGTCCAGTGCAGAAGGCCGGTATGCATTTGAGTTGTGGAGATATGCCACAGGGGCCACGGCCGGCTGTGAAAGCTGGTTTCGGACTGAGCATAGCGATACCACAGAAACACGGTACTGTTACCAGATTGAATCGAGATATGTCACACAAGCAACAGGCTGCTACATGTTCGAAAGGAGTGATGGTGCAAGAACACATGGCCGTTTCAGTGCCTCAGGGGCCAAGCTCGACGTTGAAAGCTGCTGTGGACTTGAGGTTAAAGATATCGCAGAACCACAGGACTGTCACCACATTGGGTAGAGAGAGGCCGCACAAGCATCAGGGAGTTACTGGCTCAAAGGGAGAGATGCCTCAGAAGCACAAGGCTGTTACAGGCTTGAATGGAGCTATGCCACATATGCGCCACTCAAAGGACCAAGGGTCTGGTACCATCACAGAAATACCAAGTGATAGAGAGAAGTCAAAAAATGCATCTTTCCCATTGAATTCCTACCTGCGCACCTGTCAGAAGCTCGAAAGAATCACTATTTCTGAGGATGCCAACCAATCCAGTGGCAACAAGGATGGATATCTCACAGAGGAAATGTCAAGGAACACACAAGAAGTGGACCATGCAATTCAGCAGCGTCTCAGCCCCGGCGTGATGCGCCGACCATCAGGGAGCCCGGCAACCCCAGACCACGGCCACGAGTGGCCGGAGAGAAGCATACAAGTTTCAGAAGTGACAGCTTATCTTATTCAGCGGGTTCCTTCCTGCCCAGAGCGAGGAGAATCACATCTTCTCCCAGGGATTCCTCCCAGCTGAAGGATTGGAGCAACACGTCTTCTCCAAGGGGTTCCTTCCTCCACAGGGATGGCAGTAACACGTCTTCCCCAAGAGGTCCTTTCCAGCCCAGGAATACATCTTCTCCAAGGGATTCCTCTGTGCGCAGGGATGGCAATGACAATAGCACATCTTCTCCAAGGGATTCGTCTCTTCGCAGGGATTCCTCACTGCTTGTTGGCCGTCAGGTCCGCCGGTTCGCCACTCATTCTCTGGATGCTCATCTTAGCAAAACTACTGCCCCCAGTTGTAGAGAGTCAGTCATCAGGCCTCGTCCAGTGCAGAAGGCCGGTATGCATTTGAGTTGTGGAGATATGCCACAGGGGCCACGGCCGGCTGTGAAAGCTGGTTTCGGACTGAGCATAGCGATACCACAGAAACACGGTACTGTTACCAGATTGAATCGAGATATGTCACACAAGCAACAGGCTGCTACATGTTCGAAAGGAGTGATGGTGCAAGAACACATGGCCGTTTCAGTGCCTCAGGGGCCAAGCTCGACGTTGAAAGCTGCTGTGGACTTGAGGTTAAAGATATCGCAGAACCACAGGACTGTCACCACATTGGGTAGAGAGAGGCCGCACAAGCATCAGGGAGTTACTGGCTCAAAGGGAGAGATGCCTCAGAAGCACAAGGCTGTTACAGGCTTGAATGGAGCTATGCCACATATGCGCCACTCAAAGGACCAAGGGTCTGGTACCATCACAGAAATACCAAGTGATAGAGAGAAGTCAAAAAATGCATCTTTCCCATTGAATTCCTACCTGCGCACCTGTCAGAAGCTCGAAAGAATCACTATTTCTGAGGATGCCAACCAATCCAGTGGCAACAAGGATGGATATCTCACAGAGGAAATGTCAAGGAACACACAAGAAGTGGACCATGCAATTCAGCAGCTCAATGAATTGGGCCTGGGAGTGGAAATCAGCTATGAAGAGTTTGAAGGGTACTGTAAAAAACTTCCTTGCAAGCCTCCTTCTTTTGACTTATCTGTTAAACCAGGCCATGAGCAACTCAGTGAGCTTCAAGTTCGAAATGTATTGTATCGCATCAAATATTGCAAGGTTTGTTTGATCCGCAATCCTATGTTGCTTACTTTACGTTATGTCGTGTTTCTCTATATAATGTCAATTCTGCAGTCCTATGTTGCTTGCAAGGGACTATTTATTTGTTCCGTGGCTCAATCAGTTAATGGCATGTGTTTCTGTATATAATGCCGTCTTTATGTTGCTTACTTTACATTATGGACCTACATATATGTCGGTTTCTTATCGTTCGGTTAATCTCATCATTCTTTATTGACCACATTGTCTACAGGTTACACAAGAAATGCGCAAGAACAATGTCAAACTTGATGCTAATTTGGAAGATGATCATCCGCTGTACCATATTGCAGAAAACCTTGAACAACATGAGGAAGTTGTAACTAAACTAGGAGATCATCTTCTGGAATATTTGGAAACAGAGGGTCTACTAACACAAATTGAGAATGATGAAATCTTTGGCTGGTTCTTTGATTGCAGAGTTGCTGGTCTGGATGACTACCAACAAATAGTCCCTCAAAATTATGTATGCACCTTTCATTTTGATGCTTGAGTAGCCTTGATTTTTTTTTCTTTGTGTGTTGTTGCAGTTGTAGTCTAGATGTTGTGGCCTTAGGTGTGGGAGGAGGTTGCTGCCGCTTGCAGCATGGAGGAGGGAGGCCATCGGCTAGGGCAGGGAGAGGGGTTGCCGATGGCTATGAGAGAGAGCAACGAGGGATAACCCGTTATGTTATTTGATTGGAATAGGAGCACACCCCCTTATTATATAGAGGGGACTTGACTCTCAAGCTAACTCTAAACCGTCTTACATCTTTTCATTGACTCAAACTCTCTTTCCTAATCGATGACTCCTATTCTAAATAGACTACGACCTTTTAATATTAGCCATTATGGAAAGATAGGGGCGCCACCCACTTGGCCTGCCCTCCTGGCAGCGGCGCAGCAAGGACAATGACAACCCTAACCCTAAGGGCTGTCGTCCCCAAAATTGGGCTGGAGTGGTTGGGTCAAGCTGGCTTTGCCTGTTTGGCCCATAACATCTCCCGTGTTAACATCCAAGGTGCCCATGGGCCTCAACCAACCCGGTCCAAAGTGCAGCTTCGTTGAAGCTGATGTAGAGAGAAGTCCAATGTTGGGAACCACCATACCAAGCACCATGTTCATCAGGAGGTTGTGGAGAGTAAAGGAGTAAGACTGCTGATAAAAACCACTTTGATGAAGGTGCGCAAGGAGGGGCGAGGATCCCTCCCACGCACAGCCAGCATCCGGGGGCAGAGATGAAGCCCCTGGGAACTCCCATGTCGATGTAGAACCCCTTGGGCTGCGGTGGATGAATTTGCCTGTAGATGCCAAAAAAAAAATGCCTTTAGATGAATTTGATTGTGTATAAGTAAATTTACAGTTATGATAAGTTTGCACTCTTTATAAATAACAGTACATTTCTTGCGGGTGTTATTGAACTTTGTTTGAATAAATGTTTTTGGTTACAACTTCAAGCTATAATCTAATGATCGTCATTCCTTTTTTATGTAGGGTGGTTTTGAGTATGAAAATTGGTCTACCTATCAGGTGTACTTTCATAGCTATGAAGTTGAACTAGAATATATCTGCTACTGTGAAGAACTGTTGAAAAAACTTTCTGTATGGATCAACCTGAACCAATTCTTACAATTTTGCACAGTGCTTTGATTGCTTGTGTCTAACAGTCTTTTATCTTGAGACAGTGGATGCAGGATTATGTTCTAATTAAGAGGCCATCCCTTAAGGTAACTGTGAATCGTTGTGAATGCCATTCTATCTCTGTGTGCTGTAGCAGCATACTAACTCCTATCTTTCATAGTGGGGGAAAATATGCACAAGAGGATGCTACCAAGCAATTAAGATCGCTACTGGATTTTCGAAAATAACTGAGGGTTTAGCTCGTGTGGCCTATTATGTAAGGTCCTCAGATGTTCATTAATTTAATTTAGGTGGTTGTATCTAAACTATATCTCTGGAATCAGGATTGTATTGATACTATGTGCTTTGATATCTGTTGGCACAAGGAGTTGGTTGATATTTACCTGGAGATTTTGCAGCGGATCACTAGTCTTAAGGTTAGTAACCTGACCCGTGGTTGAATCTCCTTTGCAACGGAGCACAATGTACTTATGATTTGCCCGATGAACGTTAGTGATACATGATTTTTTTTCCTTGAACCACGTATAGGAGAGTTTCAAAGATGCTATGATTGGAGTATATAAATCAGACAAGTTTCCACAACATCATCGTAAAATGCAAGATGCTCTGGAGAATGAGGACTGGTCCGAGATGGAAAAGCAGGTCAGTTATTTTTCTGCACAGATGATTTATAAATTTAGAGTAAAGTGCACGACCGGTTGTCAAACTTTTCACGTGGTGTCATCTAGGTCCCTAAACTACTAAACTGCAAATATAAGTCCTAAACTTACTAAATGTGCCACTCAAAATCCAATTCATCAGGAAAGATGCTTTGAAGCTAACATTCTGATACTCATTAGAATATAAAATATATGATTGGAATCAATTGGAGTACAAAGCACAATGAAAGCAGAGTTTTCTTTCATTACTGGACTTCGTACAAAGGAGATCCATTCTGATTGTAGTTCGGTGACTTCGTGTTGTTTTCATCAAACTGGGTCAATCGTCCTGCTGTTAGAGAAAACAAAATCCAATATAAGGACGAACTTGAGCCAATCCATCTGGTGGAGGGGCAAAATAATTAGAATTTTTGCTCAAGAAAAAAAAAATACTGTCAGATTACACGATTTGAATTTCTTGTCAGATGATTTAGTGTTGGCCTAGACTTGAAACAAAGGTGGATGCGAATTACAACACCAGGTCCTTACCTTATGGCAGCCAAAATGAATCTCTGGCGATGGGTGCTGGGAACCGCAGGAGCACTTTGACGGTTAGGTTAGATAGAAGATCTCTTTTCAGTTTTCAATTAATAATCTTCCTGTTTTTTTTCACTTTCTAGTCCTCTAGTTTTCTTCTCTTTGTTTATGTAAGACTTTTTCTATTTTACCTAATATAATATAATCTGTAGGAGCCCCTCCAGTTCCGTCAGAGAGAGAGAGATTAGTACACAAGACAGGCTCTGTGTCTCGTTATGGCCAAGGTAAACAATCAGTGGGGTACTCAGAAAGTCACAATGCCCCCTTGTTTCCGACCCACCGAACCCCACGCACGATGTTCACCATTTTTTTTAATTATTATTTTTGGCTTCGCTACCGTGTTTGTCGATGAGATTCTCATCTACAGACGAAAGAGCATGGCGAACATAAAGATAGTGATGACTTTTGAAAGGGCACCAATCAAATGCAATTTTTAACAAACGTGATTTTCTGGCTGGACCAAGTGTTACGTCGAGGACTTCTGCACGTGACCATATTGCAACATGCCCATAAGCTGGACTTGCTGTACGCAGAGCTAATATTCATAAGTTGCCAATTCCTCTTTGCTGCTTGCGAATGTTATTATTCAATAACAAGTTCATCAGTATTTTGCTTCCAGTGAAAAGTATCAGCAGACCACCATTTGTTGAACAATACTTATCCTGCTAGACCTAGCACTAAGACAAATAAACCTATCGATACTTAATTCTGCAGTGATGTTATATCTTGTCGCTTTGTTATCACTCCAATAGCTCTGGCAATGTCCATTTTCTTTCTGATGTACTGCACGTAGAACTTCGGCCTTCCCATCTGGATAAAAAAAGTTAGATAATTATATACATGTGTGTGATAAAGGTTTTCGTTGTAGTAAATTATGGTAAGCATGCTGATGCAATAAGTACCATACCTGATTTTTAATAGCGTCAGCAATCAACTCCCGAGCTTTATCCTCTGTGATCTAAAGGTAGGTAAACATGGTATATATCAAGTATGTCATATTCCAACAGATAAGCATGTCAGATTGAAATGACAAATACCAAATGGATACTTACTTTCCCAGAAATGCCTGCTGTGCAAATATAAAACTGAAAAGGAAATGGAGTGAAACAGATAAGCATACAAAAAATATTAAGGATGAGAAGTTTGTGTTGCAAATTCTCTGAGCAGGAAAACAACTGACCTCCTTCTCCATTTGAGACCAGTTATCATTCTCCACTGCATCTTTAATTTTTTGGTGGCGCCACGGGAACTTTTCCAATTTATAAACTTGCTTCAAAGCAACTTTGAAACTCTCCTAAAAATTGTTCAAGAGAAAAGGCGTGCATTACTAGCGTTTATCAAAACAACGATCATCATTGCTATGTTTAGCTGTGCATAAGACTCGGTTCCAGCTCATGTACTAACCTTTAGCACAGTTACTCGCTGCCAAATTTCAAGATAGATGTCATCCCACTCCTTGCACTGATAAATGTACAAGCACATGGTATTTATGCATTCCTGAATTGAAAGGTGCAGTTGTTAGATACATGGCCACCTAAATTAAATTAATGAACATGTGAGGGATCTTACATAAAAAGCAGCACGAGCTAAACCCTCAGTTATCTTCGAATGGTGAGTAGCAATCTTGATTGCTTCGTAAAATCCTCTGGTGCATATTCTCCCCCACTAAAAATAACAAATGAGTTATTATCCTGCTAGAGCATATTCAGTCATTCAATGTTGTTGCAAGGTCTCAGTTACCTTAAGAGATGGGCGCTTAATAACCATATAATCTTCCATCCACTGTCTCAAGATAAATTTGTTAGTCCCTATACAGAAATCAAGCACTGTACCAGATTTTAAGCTATGGTTAACTTAACGTATGATGCATACCTTTAGTTTCTTCAATAATTCTTCCCAGTAGAAGAGATATTCTAGTTCGACCTCATAGCTATGGAAGTACCTGCGGTAGGTATCCCAATTTTCGTACTCGTAACCACCCTACACCAAAAAGGATGGGCTGAGAAAACATTTAGTTTAGAGCAACATTTTCAAGCATGATTTTATCACAGAGCAGAGAAGGGAAAAAAAGGTGGTGGGGATGATGGCCTACAAGGATAAGCACCTTGATGAGTAACAAAGTGAAAAGAACATGTCCTAAGCTGGCATTATTTTCAAAGTACTCAAGCTGGAAAGTTTCTTAAGGAGGCTGATAAATTCAGAAGACCCTATACTTTATTTTGTTTAGGGAGAAGACAAATTGATAACTAAATTAAACCTTGGTAGACATAGCACGAACTCATCCAGAAAATAGTGTAAACTTAACTAAACATGTATCCTTTAAATAACTTATTACCTTTTCGCAAAATCAGACCACATATATATTTACATTTAGTTTGTATCAGATTGCTATAGCAATTTGCATCTACCAGCTATGTCATAATAACACAATGGAAAAGCCTAAGAAAGTTAACGATTTCAGGATAGACATGCATTGAAATTAATAAAAAAAAATGCGTACATAGTTTTGAGGGACTATGCGTTGGTAGTCATCGCAGTCAGCAGCTGTGCAGTAATGGAAGGACCAACCAAATATCTCATCATTTTCGATGTGCCCAAGTAAACCCTTATTTTCAAGATACTCCAGAAGGTAATCCCCTTCCAGTTTGGTTACATCTTCCTCGAGGCACTCAAGCTCCTCCTCAAGGTGATATAGTGGGTGATCATCATCCCTGTTAGCACCAAGCATCTCATTACTCTTCCGCCTTTGAAGCGTGGACTGTATACAATGAGGTCACTAATGAGTAACGAGATTATTCATTAAATACAAGTCAGGGGTTAAGCAAACTGAAAAACTTGTAAGGTAGAACAAATGACATAATATTTCGGAAAGGCAACATAAATCCACAACATACAAAGCAACACAAGGCACGTAATGGGACATCAGACTATGGATCGGACGAACCTTGCAATAGTTGATGCGATATAAGATATTTCGGACTTGGAGTTCATCAAGCAGCCCGCGGTCTGGTTCAACAGAGGTGTCAACAGGAGGAGGATTGCAGGGCAGTTGCGCAAGGTAACCGTTTAACTCCTCATAGCCGATTTCCTCTCCCAGGCCTAATTCATTTCAGCTGTTGGATTGCATAGTTTGCTTCTTCTATGTTGTGTGTTATCTCCTCCACAAGATGTTCATTCTCAGAAGTAGGTTCTTTGCCCTGGAGGGCAGTAGCATGACCATGGCCAACATCCAAGGATGGACTAGCGCAATCCTGTGTCTCATATGTGAGCTCCTTACAGTTGCACAGGGTGGAATCCCTCAAAAAAGTTGCATTACCTTCCGAATGGTTCATCTCTCTTTCAGTAAAAATGCCTGGAATGGTGCCAGCCCCTAGGACGACCGGTGGATGACTCTGCGGCCGAGATGGCCCTGTCTTCTCCTTCCTATAGTTTTTCTGTGGAGTCTCTGAGTTGAAACCCACAATGGCACGGTGCCTCTGCCATGACAATCCCCTCGAGGCTGCAACAGTCTGGTGACTCTTCGGTTTCTCAGCAACCTTCAGTGATTCTGTAGTGGTGTCTCCGACGCTTGGCGGACCACGCCGTGCCCTAGTGGACTTCATCACCACCTGCGAGCGGTTCTCCAGATTTCTCTCTGCAATCGGGCCCGAACCGTGTGCGGCCATATCTCTGGAGGGGTCACCCGGCCGCATCCCGTCGCCGCTCGAGCCACTACCGTTCCCACGGTGCTTCTGCGGCATCCCACCTTCACTCGAGGTTGCGCGCTCCAAAATCCCCTTCTCGCGGCGGCGGCGGCATGCCTACAAACCCTAGCCTGATCTCGGCGACACGATGGATCGCTTGCTCCCTTCTCTCGAGTAACGGAACGGAGCACCTCTTGATTTGATAACGAGGAAGCTGGGAGGCCCTGACCGATTCGGAGGAGACGTACGGTGGACGGAAAAGGTGGTTCCTTCTCCGATGGGGATTGTAAATGGAGATCAGAGTGTCGGGCTTCGTGAGGGCGGCGGGCAGAGGCGCAGAGCGGCGACGGCGAGACCCTTTCATCTCCTCCTTTGCGCGCAATACGCGAGTGTGGGCTGCAACTGGGCAAAAGGGGTTTTCTTGCCGGCCCAGTTGAGACATATCTTTTTTTTTAGGGCAAGTTGAGACATATCTCAGGATTTCACGAATCACGATAGGAATTGTTCTAAAAAAAAATTCACGATAGGAAAAAGTCTATTTTGCCTCTTGAACTCTTCTCTAAGTCTGATATTCCTCCTCAAATACAAAACCGGGTAAAATGATTCCCTTAACTCGTCAAACCGCATGTTTTTAATATGTGGGCGCCGTATAGTTTAACATCAGATCAATAGGTGGGCGCCAAATGACGCGGCCTCCACCTATTAATATGTGGGCGCTAAATGACGCGGCACTCACCCCTGGACGTGGGCACAAGAATGGATGCTGAAGTGGTATGATGAGCGCCAGAACTATTGGCGACCAGGTTCTATATGCGAGCACCAAATGACGCTCAGCTATGAGCGTCAAATTACATGGCACTCAGAAAAGGGTTCATTTCTAGGTAAGTTTTTCTTAAAAGTCTATATGTGAAAAACTTTGTTGAAAAGAGTCATTTTGTAAAAACTACACTGGCTCAAGTCATCTTCGAGACTTCGACCCAGGTGAAGCCCAGGCCCAGCTAGAGGCGCTCGCTGAACCGCGAGGTCCGGCGGGCTTTTCCGGCAAAACTGCCTCCACCTGTGAGTGAGTGAGTCTGACACATTCCGGCAAAGCTATGCCTCCACTACGACTCTACTAACACACTATGCGCCATAACTGAAGATAAAACTGCAACAAAACAATGGAAAGATGGTGCCCGTGCTATGTTGCTTTGTTATTGACAGTTTTCATGCACGTTCCAGAGAGAAGCTAAGCCAGAACATACAATGCGCATAGGAGAAACAATGGTATGCTGTGTTATCACACTGACAAGTACTTCTAAATCACAGGTGGCAGCAACATAGGATTATAAATTAACACTGCCCCTTTCAATATAGCAATGGTGGCAGCAACATAAATTATAATGTGACACAGTGGGAGCATAAATCATATAGAAGGAAACAACAATATGGCCCTTTCAATCATGTTTTCCTGTCAGCAAGTTATAGCGTAGTAAATTTACTTCAAAACCCTTTTTTTCTGTTTCACCTAGCCAAGTGTAACAAAAGTAATTCCAAACTTCCGTACAATTCTCTAATAACCTGACACCACACAAGCTCCTTTGGTCCTTGTTCAGTCAAGGCCTTGGCCAACCCATCGCCTTGTAAAGGGTACACCAAATACCTGGAGTCCATCCTTCCATCTTTCGAAGAAAATCTTGAACATTGGCACAAGATCTCTGCATTACAAATATAATCGTGTAAGATAGAGATTTTTTGATCTTGTAACTTATAGTCCCTCTAATGACTAAATAATTCAGTTTGGAAGTGAGCACAAGAGTCATGGTAAAAGTGACCACCGTTGATCATCAATTATAGCTAGAGTTAACAGTTTACTGAATTTATGAAGTGTAATTAAGCAGACTTGACATGGAAGAATAACACAAAATGTTGCATTTTATTTGTAAACACACTTATATTTGGTTAACTGAACGAAAGGTCAATGGACTTATACTAGGAAGCATAGCAAGTCAATAATATTTTCACATACCTGAAGATAGGGAACAGATTTGCAGTAACTTGCCCAATGCTTGACAATGTGACGGCACAATTTGATATAGTCGTAGCCATCATTCATATTATATTTAATTGGGTTTGGCTTTCTCTTGTTATACTCCAACACTTCCTTGAGGATCTGGTTGATTTGCTTCGGCCACTGAAAATTTGCCTTTTGAAGAGCTTGATGTACTATAGAACTGTCAGATGCAATAATATAAAGCAAATAACAAGCCTTCTTGTTCCAGGACCAAGTATCAGGGTAATCCTCCAGCATGTTAACATCTCCATTCTCAATGCAACCAATAAAACCTGATGCAAGACTACTCAAGCAAACTTGTGCTTCGTTGCAGATATCTTGAAAAACAGTCTTTACATCAATCCATTGTTTTTTCTTCCTCAGTTCACGGTCCCATTTTCTTACAAGGCGATCGGCTGCAAGGAAAACAGTATCAATTAGATTCACATTTTTTTTAAAAAAAAGAAACGAGCAGAAAGTATCCTACTATCAAAATGAGATGGCCAACCCAACTTTATATGAGCAAAACATCCTAAGAAGAGAAATGGGAATTTCAGTTTCAGCAAAACAATGAGGATTATTGAATAAAATCAGAAGAAATTTACACATCTTAACATTATTGTTTCCTTTCCAAGCACCCATAAAATCATATGGAAGAACAATAAATGGACTTCTGAGTGGGGTTGGGTTGTAGTGGAATATAAAAAGGGACAATAAAATGGTACATATACATGAATATGTTCATGTTGAGCTATTGAACAATGCTCATGACCTAAGTCAGTGTTGAGTTCCATTAAAGCAAAAGGGTAGCGAAAGCTTTCCGCCTAACATAGTTTCATAATAAATCATGTTCATACTGGCTTGAGTTATGAACTTCCTTTGTTGCAAGATGCCTCTAGCCTCCTGCCCTTATTTGATAGCCCTAAAGGACATGAGGCATGAAAGGTTTCGTATCGGAAAATGCAGCAAAGAAGGATTATAAGTGCCGAGGTAATGTTAAAGGCAGGTTGGTTAAAAGGGTTGTCAGTCCGAGCTGCAATATCTCATGGCAGCAGTCTTGTAGTATGCTTTGTGGAAGATATGCTGAGGTGCCTGCCTATGGCACTGTTGATGTTTTTTGAGTAACAAACTTTTACCCTGTCAGTTTATACTGACAAGTTTGAAGATATCATGCTCTTCATGAAGAGGGAGTAATACACTGCATTTTTATCAGTTGCTTCGAGGAATACGTTAAGTAGCATCGGAAGTTTCAGTCCTGGAAGTCTTCTAGTATTTTACAGTTTGAACTATGGTGTAAGACCCAACAAGGCAAATTGCAAGTGGCAACAAAGGTGCTTGTACAAATAAAAATTCCAGCAGGTGACAAGATCTAAACCGATAGCAAGAATAAGTTGACAAAAGATGGGGGGAAATAGACGTAGGGTTTGAACTATGGTCTATAGAGCATCTCTGCCCGGCAAGACAAATGGACATGACTGGTATTAGTGAAAGAACATGGATATGGGTGTTAAGAATATATAACTGAGGCAGATGTTCCTACAACTGTCCAACATCAGCCCAGTTAGCTCTGAGCACAATGCAGATTGAAGTTCCCTTCAGGATAAATGAAACTAGCTGGCTTATACAGTAATAGCTAATGTAACGCTGATTGCAACAGTCAATCATCCGGTTCTGAAGGTGGCAACAGAAAATGAGGATCAGATGTGCAGAAGCTATATGTAGAACCTGCAGTTATGTATCAACTTCTCTCCATCAAAAACTGGGAGTATCCGGTTTTGGATGGCAGGTGGAAACCGGGATACGATAGGATTTGCAAGAGCGATCGATAACTAAATAGCGTCTCTAGATGTCTATTTTTCATTTCCAAGTATGAAATGTAACGGGAACAGTATCTATACAATAATAGACATGATTTACCTTCCAAGACAAGGATCTGAATGGAGAAGCTTCCTCTTTCGTTTCCATTGCATACGAAAATGTCATAGTGTTATTTCTTTAGGGTATAGGTTCATTTCAAACATATGCTCCAATGCATGACATGTTTTGCTGAAATAAAAGAAACGTCATAATGTAATTAGTCCATCTGGATGCCTTTAGAAACACTAGAACATAATTTAGTTCAGCTATAAATAGTTGCTGGAGTAAAAGAAACAAAAAACTCACAGAATCATCAGCCGGAAGGTCGTCGAAAGGCATTTTTGGCGTGATGTGCCAGACTCAAAGCACCTCTTGTAATCACCTTGTCTAGCCCAAGCAGCCAGAGTTCCATCAATCCAAGAAAGGACAATTCTTGATTGAGCTGCGACTTGATAATGATTTTCAGATCTAACTATGGATTCCTGTCTGATATTTTTCATCATGAGTAGGACAAAAAGTTTACTCCATTTTTCGCTGACCATCTATGTATTAGGCAGTTGCTTTGAAGCTCACCCATCCCATACGAACACTCTTGTAGCCTCAGAGCATTACCATCATAGTCAATGTGCCTAACACTGAGATCTTTGACCCTGCAAACCCCACCTGGTGGATGAGGTATGCGCCGGAAAGCATCCTTATAATCCTCAAGCTCTAGATCATATTTTCTGCAAAGCAAAATATAAAAATACAAAGAGTTAATCTATTAAATTTAATAATGATAATATGTAGAAAAATTCATATTTGACTCCATACGGATGCCATACCCCTTTTCGGCCATCATATTAAACTTCCGCTGTAGGGATGAATAGTAGATCTTTCACGAGAACCTATACTTGCAGAAGCATGCTTGGGGTAGATGTAAGACAAAATTTCAATATGAACATCTGCATTCATAAGTCTTAGGTGTCACATAATCTAGCAAAAAATGCATTTTAATTGATAAGAGCAAGGTTTCAATAGAAACAAACTGGGATAGCCAGGATCAAATCAATGCAAAGTGGGCATGTTTGGTTGCTTTAGTTTATTCAAACACGGTTTTCATGTGACCAGCACAAAATCAAAGTAGTCTCAATGAAAATGTTTCAGATCATCACTACAATACTACATAGGTAACATCGCAAAAAGGACCCAAACTTAATCAATTTAACACAATGCAGAAAAATGTCGCAATATACAGTAAATCTGAGCAATGACTTTCATATCCACATATGAAAAATAATTTTACATAATGCAGACAGACAGATGTGACAAAGCATAAATTCCAAACTGTCACAATGACTAGAAGGCATACTAGCCCCAATTTTACACGTAGCAGACCAATATTTTGTGGCATAGCCATCCAAATGAACAATTGAATCTTGTCAGAGAAATTACACATACAGAAGAGAAATCTAAATAAAATTCTAGTAACAGGCATCTAACAAACGTCAAAATAGAACATGAAATGCAATCGGAGTGTCCAATTCAAACAAAATTTGTACCGAGCTGAGGTGTAGGTGTAATTCAAGCCTACCTGTGTTCAGAAGCAGGTTGGGATGTATGCCGTCCACCGGCCTGCCGCACCGCGCTGCTCCGCCCTTCACAACCCGCACGCCGGTGGTCCGCCGTTCGCCCCCCACGTCTCACAAATAAGCACGCGGTCCTCCTGCTTTCGCCGCGTCGTCGAAGGGCCGCGAAGGAGGGAGGGGCGCAGCTGGTAGTCACCTGGAACGGCGGCGCGTGCGAGAGAGATGGGTCGCGCCGCCGACCGCCGACGAGAAACCCTCGCTAAAGCCGAACTCGGCGAAGCGGACGATGCTGCGGGGATCGGAAGGGGGCTAGATCACGGCGCGACGGCGGTTTGCTCCCTCGGACGGACGCGCAGATTTGCTCCTCCTTGCATCTGACGGCTCTAAATCATCTTGTTGACGCGGACATGATCGCTGGCGGCGTGCGCGACTGCGTTGGGATAATAACAGAGGCCTTCAATGTTTGGCATTTTGTATCAAAAGTGTCACGGTCTCACGGAACAGGTTCTTGCTGATGTAGCACAAGGAGAGGGGGTAGTAAAAATTGAATTGAATGCCTCTGTTAGAACTTTCTCCTTAAAACTATCAAAAACATATTGCCTGGAACCTTCTCAAAAAGATTGTTGCCTGTTTCAAAATTCAGATTTACCCCCCAAAAAGCGAGGAGAGGAGGTAGGAAAAGATGTAAGCATGGTAAATCTAAAGAGTGAAACAGGCAACAATCTGATGCATCAATAAGAGTGAAGACTGACATCACTGCTCCTTGCGTTGCTATTGTACAAATTACATACAAGACTGATGCAAGCACATACCAGTGATATAACTCAGCGGTTTATTTATCAGTAACACTAATCAAACTTGTAAAAGATTGGTACTATACGATCACAACAAAGGGTCGTTAAAAAAGGACAATCTTGCATTGTTATTGGCTTCTATGATATTGATCAATTGTTGTATATGGCAACCAATGATCGGTTCAGCGAATTGCAATGGGCGTGACACGGTGATTACACCGTTGAAGCATCTAGTAGTATTGATAAGGCACGTTGAAAGCGTATGGTGGTAGATGCCGCGTCTTCTGTAAGCATATAAACAACAGCTTAATTTTCTGCTAAAGACCCCCAATGTACACGCATGAAATGCAAGGAAGGCAACATGTTCACAAACACGGAACCTTCTCATTAGAACTCTCATACTACTCCCCCTGTGTTTTTTTAAATATGTATGACGCCATTAACTTTTTCGTTAAATTTTGACAAACAATATATATATATCTATTGCTCACATAAAATTAATATTGTTAGATCTATCATCAAAAGCACTTTAATAAAACAAATGTTTAACTTAAAAAAATCAATGGTATCGTTTAAAAATGAAGGGAGTATCTCTTAACCTCTCTAAAAGAAGCTATTACAGAAAAAAAAAATTCTTGGGGCTTTTCTTGGCAATATGTACTCTCTTAACGGACTCATTAGAACTTTATGCCACCGTGATCAAAATATCATTAAAGAAATTTATCCGAATAATAAAAAGCCGGAAACGATTACTTTATCCGAGGCAAAATTGTGTAGAATTATTACTGTACAACTGTACAGATATGTGCACCTTCGTTGGAACAAACTATGCTTTTCAGTTAGGCGGCATTTTTTTTCATGACAAGAAATCCCATTAGACACCAGCTGAGACCGGCACTGCAATTAACAACGTCTTCTTTTCTGCTCTTAATTCCCACATCACCAGAATATACAAGGTGGATACACACGTCTTGTTCATTACAGCTGCATTTGTAAGAGGGGAGAGAACTTTAAAGCCGTGATTTCGCTAATGCAGCAGGTTTGAAGCTTGCGATCCCGGTGATCTCTCTGCCTGTCACTAGGCTGTTAATGTCATAGGTTCCCTCATATGAGAAAATCGGCTCAAGGTCACAGAATGCCTGAAAAGATAAGGACATAAACACGCTCCTCAGGAAAGGTTTAATATTCATCATGATATGCAAGGTACTATGGGCCTATGACAGACAAGCAGCTAGCAGAAAATCTCTTAACTGTTTTTTCCTTTTTCATTTGGGTGAAGATCAAAAGAAGAAACTTCAGAAAAAGCTGGGTCCCTCTATTACCTTTGCAACCAGAAAATCAGCCAAAATGCCATTTCCACCCAATAGCTCTCGGCCAAGAGAAACTACCTCCCTGGCCTTCCTGGAGGTCCAAGCCTGCATTCAATTGTTATAACTTATAAGTATATTGTACAAGAAACTTCTCATGAAGATATCGAGGGATTCAAGATGAGGAAACCGTTGGCAGTTTACAAACCTTCCCTAAACTAGCATGGCCTGGTGTCATTTTGCCTGACTCATACAATTTGCAGAGTCGCCAGCCAATGAGAAGCATGGCCTGAATGTTGCCAAGCATTCGAACAAGCTTTTCTTGGTTTAGCTGAAAGGCTGCCAGTGGGGCTCCAAATTGTTTCCTTTCTTTCAAATACCTACACAAGGACATACCTTAAGCGTCAGATATATGTCAAGTGGAACAAACTTTAAATAAATGCTGTAAGGTGAATCGCACCGATGACACATGTCAAAAACTCCCATTGATATGCCAATTGGCTGCCATGCCACCATAACGCGAGAAATGGCAAGTACCTGTTTCAGCAGTTGAAGGTTTGAAAAAAATCAAAAGCAGATTACCCCACAAAGCAGGGAGTGGCTAGCAGAGGTACCAAAATATGTATCCAGTACCTTGCTAATATCCTGAAACGAATTGATGCCTGTCAATCTGTCTTCCTCAGGGACAAATACTTTATTTAGAACTATATCACCATTTTGAACCATTCTGAGTCCAATTTTGTTTTCAATTTTTGTGACTTTGAGACCAGGAGTTCCTTTCTTCACAATAAATCTATAGAAGTGTTTCAGATTCAGTACCAGTGAACAGGGTTAATTCTTGCATTTATTGATTAAAATACGGAATCAATAAAAACATCGCCAGCAACACCAATTCCACAGAAGGGAAAAAAGAGGATTACCCATTAAGTTGGTTTGTATCTGCATTCCTAGCTAAAATAACGAGCACATCTGCAAAAGTGCTGTTACCTATCCAGCGCTTTTGGCCATCCAAATGCCAACCACCAGGTACCTTCCATCATAAAAATAAATAGGTAAGATAGTTCGGAGAGGATATTAAGTTATCCAAGGTCACTAACACTTAAAACTATTATGCTTTCAAATGATTAAACCTTCGTCGCCGAAGTCCTTAAGGAGCTTGCATCACTGCCATAATCAGGTTCCGTCAATGCCTGCAGAAAGCAGACAATTCAGGATCGTGGAATATCATAAAGCATCCTCAATAGTGAGGTGATGAGTGCTGACTGCATAATTACGAAGAATTAAAACATATATCAGGCAATATAACTCACCCAGCAACCAATAGTTTTAAACTGAGCCAGAGATGGTAAGTACTTCAGCTTTTGAGCCTCAGATCCACAAAGGGCTACTCTTCACAAAAATTGCAAATGTAGAGGTAAGCTCAGGAGAAAACACCTTGGCCAAGATCCAATGGAACAAAAAGTATAAATGTTTTGAAACAAATGCTAGCTATACCGATCGTGGACATTGCCAAAGAGGAGTGTACTAGAATAAATGTGGAGCAGCTTGCATCGACCCGTGCAACTTCTGCTATTGAAATAGCACTACCCGTAAGCGAGAGTCCTGGACACCCATAACTCTAATTTCGAAACAAATTTGGAAAAAAAACTATCAAATTTCAATAAAATGGAGCTCATGTGGGTGAAATCTGAAATTACAGAGTTAATATCAAATACAAGTTCTGGTCTGTACCTTTATTGTACCTCCAGCCAAGCCAAGAGTTGCAAGTTTGGGAATCACATGAAATGGGAATTCTGCTTTCTCCCAGAACTGCAGAAGCAAAATGACAAGATGTAAGCCTACCCAAAGATGATGAGCCAGTATTATATATTTATAATGCCTCAGCAAGTCGGCTCAAGGGACAGTAACACAACAAATGTCATAATAGAATATAAGAACCACAATACCTGCTAGATCACTACAAAATTTCAGCACAAAAGTTACATGCCTCATTGTGCTGTAAAGCTACTTAACATATATGTTTTGTGAGAAAATATGAAGTGTTAGGGAGACTTTGTAGCAAGAACGTACTTCAGTCATGATGGGAGCGATTTCTTTCTCCATAATACCACGGACCTTCTTCCTTAGTGCTTTCTCTTCATCAGTTAGCAAATCATCAAACTGGTAGTAGTCCGACACTGCAACCAACAATGTACGAACCCACATGTAGCTAAAATGTTATGTGGCAGTTTATAGTTCTTGCTTATAAGCGACAGATAAAGATGGCGCAATCCTCCCTTGTTAGCAAACACCATACAATGTTAACTAACCAAACTCTCACCAGAAATTAATTTACATAATAAGTATAGATTCAGACTGAGGTTACAAAACATGACTCAAGTACATTCTGATAGCAACATAAAAGTACAAATCCACATCAGTTGTGACCTAACACCATAGGTCACCCGCAGAACACCCAATACCATTCAGTTGGAAGTACTCATTGCCATGATGACAAGTAGAACAAGGAAAATTATTTGTGATAAAGGAAGCAACCTACCAAACAAATCATCAGTTCATTTCAAATGCACATAGGAGCGTGGAAGACTAGTTCCTCACTGGACAAGGTAACTGAAGAACCAAATCTTTCTCAATCCCTTTTAATACCAGAAGCAAACTTGACACACAGAAAAGAAGAACAAGGAAAATCAGTTGTAATTATTGAAAGCAACCCACTGGATGGTCCGTCAGTTGAAGGTATCGTTCTTAATGCATAACAAAGACTGATAGCTATATGTTCCTTGTATATAACCAGGTCATAGGAAATCCATCTTGCTCCAACCTTATATGTACTGTTAGTTCAGAAGCCAGCCAAACTCAATTGAGTTGAACCATGCGACTGAAATCATAAATATCAAAATCCAACGAAACTTGATAAATAAACTCCAAAACGGCTATCTCTAGTCATCAATCGAACACCTCGTATTCATGGTCTAACATCTCTAGAGCACACTGGAGCACAGCCTATTTGTACTACCCAATTAAGCAACTGGTAACTAGAGATGACCACAAAAGGGATGTAACAGAACAGCGCAACCTCCTCTACAAAAAAATTGACGAATCCAACCAATTCCTCCCTCAAAACAGAAAACTAGAAGTAACAGCTGTCACAGAACAACCCAATCCATTGACCTTTCCAGTTCCAACAACGAAACGGATTACCATATCTGTGCTAGTACTACGACGAAGGGAGGAGGAACAGGCATCCGGAATCAGCAACAAAGCAAGAGGGGCTCACTCACCGGCGGGCGGGAAGAGGGAAGCCGGCGTGGCCTGCGGGAACGCGCGCGCCACCTCCAGCGCCGGCAGCCCGACCTTGTTGCCGCCTGTTGTAAGAGCGCAAGGAAATCGAATCAACTAATCAACCAGAAAACAGAGAGAGATTGGTCCCGCGGCGTGCGATAGCTCGATCAACCCGCGCGACTCACCTCCCAGGCTGCCCATTGCCGGGGTCCTCGGCAATTCCTCGGGGATTCGGAGAGGTCGCTGCCGTCGACGAGTAGTAGTAATTTTTTTTTTTTTTTTTTTTTTGGGCGGGGGAGGACATTGCCGGGGTCCTCGGCAATTCCTCGGGGATTCGGAGAGGTCGCTGCCGTCGACGAGTAGTAGTAATTTTTTTTTTTTTTTTTTTTGAGACTGGAGTAGTAGTAATTGGAGTGGAGGTCTGATGCAGAGGAGACGAGACGAGCCGGCACGAAACAAACGGAACAGTCGCTGCGGCCTTTACGTGTGAGTTGGATTGTATTAAGTGGACCTGTCGAAGCACGGGCCCACCCGTCATTGGCTTCTGCGGAGCTGGAGATGACGTAGCAGGTACTAAGCGGCTGCTAAACGATTTTTCTCTCGTATTCTCTCATTTTTTTTATATGACGCGTTGACTTTTTTTTAGCTAAATGTATAAGTTAGGTTTAAAGTGTCTTTGACGATGAATCCAATAATATTAATTTCACATTAAAAAGTAATTATTTAAATCTATATTGTTAGTCAAAGTTTAACAAAAAAAAATCAATGGTGTTATATAAAAAAGAAGAGAGTATATCTTATCGGTCTCGGAGGACGTGGGTGGAGGCGTTACGCTTTCGAAGGAGCTTGCTCTCTGTCACTGTCTGATGGGGACGCCTCCTTTGTAATGATCACCTGGACCCACCTACCAGTGGGATTGGCTACGTGCGCGCCGCTCCATGGTCCACGACAATCGACACGCTCTTGGCCAACTTGTCCGGACCACGAAGGCGGGCCCCATATGTCAGTGGTACGAGGAGAGGATTGAAGCAAATGGAGGAGGAGTTGCGTAGCGTGTCAGGCCGGGCACCGGAGCAACAAGTGTTGTGGTTAGCGAACGGCGCCTGCGTGTGTGTGAAATGCTTATCCCGATCGTTAACACGTCACGGGCAGGAGGAGCACCGTGGAAATCCCAACGCACATGTTGAGACTTCGTGGTCACTGTTGAGAGAGTTGAGGCTTCATAAAAACGTTGATGCGTACTGCATTTTCTGGTACAAATTACACTGCAAAACAAATTCTGGTACAAATTACTAAAGGATTGTTTGTGAATTGTGATGGCTTTTTGTGATACTGTAGCATGAAGCATAAGCCTAAAAAAACATTTTTTTTTGTTTTTTTTTGTTTATGTGATCATATATATTGTAGCATGAAGCAATAAGTATAAACAAACTTTTTTTTTTTGGCTTTTTTAAGTTTATTATGATCGTATATATAGTTTGAAATAAACTATATACTCCCTCTGTCTCACTTTATTTGGCATTATGCGAGTGTATTCTGATGTCCAGATTCATAGAACTCTCAATATATTTAGACATACAAGTTGTTCAGGTTCAGAGAATGTTCAATAAACCTGATACAAAGTTAGAATACTAAGTCTATTTTAGGATAGTGTGGAATGTACTTCATAAGTCCTGACAAACGGTGAAAGGTGTCTTAGCCTAGTGGTTAAGACACACGAGTAGCACCTTTGAGGTCCTGGGTTCGACTCTCGATGAGAGCGAATTTTTTAAGATTTAACGGCTTTGTGTTTTCAGCGGTAGGCGACGCAGCTGTTGACAGCGAGACGCCAGTGGTGACTTTGTCAATGAGACAACCGGCTCAGTCTTCGAAGATACTAATAGAGATAGAGTTTGCGTATGTGCGTTTATAGGAGTGCGTGCGGGTTAAGTGTCTGAGATGTAATATAATGAAAAAAATAAGCCCTAACAAACAAGGAGTACTCAACACAAATGCTCGGCACGAAACGAGCTGGCTGCACGTGCCCCGCGTCCTCGCGCCGACCAACCGCACGCTGAGCTCCCGGGAGGCCGCCTCGTCCGCTTCCGATCCGACGGCGTCCGCCCGGGCGGCGACGGCTGCCAAATCGATGGCCGGGAGGTTTAGCGAAAAGATTATGGCCATAATCCCTGTGTTCCGGGCGGCTGGTCCGGTTTCCATTGTGCAGCTCGTCACGCGCCAAGTTTCCCCAACCAGTCAATCCAGGGCAGGGTTCCCTCTCGCTCCCTGTAAATTAATCCAATCCTTCGTCTTTCACGGGCTCGCACGTGTGTGTCTCCCTCTCATCTTCTCCTGTTCGCCGGTCAGAGTAACAGAACATCTCGACCGTCGTGTGCGTCGCTGACACCCCACACGTCGATCGGGAATATCGAATGAGATCGTCTCTGGATCCGAAGAGGCTTTTTTGTTCTAGCTTTTCCTGAATCGTTCGTCTCTTCTCTCTTTTCCCCCTTCCATGCATTACTCTAATCCTACCCCACGTGTGCGAAAGGCATAGGAAACCTGCAATGGCCGGCGCGGCGCCGCAAAGGCGGTGCGTGATCGATGTGAAAGCAAAGGGCGGCCGTATGCAGACACTGCTGACTGTTCAAGCCGTCCGACTCCTTCTGTCACTGTTGCATCGGGGCCCACACTGCTGACTGTTCAAGCCAGCCAGTTCTCCTGCGTTAGTTATAAAACTCTCTTTGGTCAGTGATTGTTCTCAATCGAATCGGCAAAAGAAAAGGTGATTGTTTCCGGTAAACGCTCGCCATATGTGCTGTA
Organism: Eragrostis tef; assembly: GCA_000970635.1. Lineage (NCBI taxonomy): Eukaryota > Viridiplantae > Streptophyta > Magnoliopsida > Poales > Poaceae > Eragrostis > Eragrostis tef. The sequence goes on from LAPY01001598.1 coordinate 108,220, forward strand.
TGAACGAGCAGTGGGCACAGTGGATCGTGACTGACAGTCCCAAGACCACAAGAATAATCCATACTTTCTTCAACAGATAAAGGGGGCAGGTAAACAAATCATCAGATTATCTAGTAGTGGCCATGACTGACAGTCCCAACATCACAAGAATAATCCGTGCCGGTCCAAAAGAAGCCCCTCCTATTGGGGAGGAAATGTGGAAAAACAAGTGCCTCGGGGGCACCGGGGCACGGTAGTTGGTGTTGGTCAGCAGTTGCACACGTGCACATACATGTCAAATATGCATCATGAGGATCATCATCTTTCTCACAAGCATATATACCCATATCTATCCATCTTTCAAAGGAGCGGAATGAGAGGACGTGCGATCTTTGGTCCTGTTCTTGCATAGTTGCAGTGTTTAAGTAGCCTTTGAGTACTCCCTTCGGTCGGTACTACACTTGCTCTGATCTTCTTGCTCCGAGCCACCGACAGAGAAACGAAGCTTCGCATAGCCACAGGTATGGAGAATGTCCCTCCTGAACCTGGTTTAACAATCTCTGTTTATCGATCCATTTGGCCTGTCAAGTGTCACTTCTGTTATTTCAAGATATTCTTGCCGTTTTTATCATGCCAAATATACTCTGTTTTTTCTTGCAGCATCGAGGTCTCATTGGCGACAGAGGAAATGGTGTTTTAGGAGGGCAGATGGCTACTACTACTACATGTCAAACACGTCAAGAAGGGACGCAGCATCTGCCACTGCAGCATGGTGGTTGCGTTCCTCCTGCGGTGTACAGAGGCATGTTTCTGCGGCAGGACTGCTCAGTGTCGCTGCCGACCGCGCCGGAGCCGTCGTCAACGTCAGGGAGGAGCGCGACGGAGGCGAGGGCCCTGAAGATCCACAGTGAGGCCGAGAGGCGGCGGCGGGAGAGGATCAATGACCACCTGGCAACACTGAGGAGAATGATCCCTGACACCAAGCAGGTCTGACACAAATCACTTATCAACATTTTCTAACAATGACACAAAAAAAGGGCAGATAAATCCCTGCATTTCAAAGAAAACCTTACTGCAAATTGAACTCAGAGTTTTTCACGTTTCAGTTTTTTACTGTTAAAATCATCTACTAGGTGCATCGTCAGTTCCTAAAGTAAATTAATCTGTCAGAACTGAACGACAAATTCACAACAGCAATGTTATTGTCTGCCCATGAAACAGATGGACAAGGCCACCTTGCTAGCCAATGTAGTCAACCAACTGAATGACTTGAAGAGGAAAGCATCTGAATGCACACAACCAATGCCCATTCCATCAGAGGCGAACAGCATCACCGTTGATTGCTACACCGGCGCCATGGTCGTTGACGAGCGAACAGTGTACACCCAGGCGTCCATCAGCTGCGACGACCGCCCGGGCCTCTTCGCCGACCTCGCCGCGGCATTCCGCGGACTGAGGCTGAGGGCGCTGAGGGCGGACATTGCCTCCTTGGGAGGCAGGACACGATGCAGCTTCGTACTGTGCAAAGAGGACGGCGATGTGAGCCTCCTGATGAGCGAGGGCGTGAAGGCTTTGGAGGAGGCGGTCAGGCAGGCGCTGGCCATGGCTGCGTTTTCAGAGGCAGTGCACGGTTGCAGCAGCTCTAGGAGCAAGCGGCAGAGGGTTTTGGAGTCACCTTTTGTAATCGGTTCTGAACTGATGAACTCCATGTATGTAGGTCGTCTTTGATGGTAATTTTGAAGCTGAAATACAGATGGGATCCGGCAGGGGCACAGAAGCACAAGACTTGGCAATATCAATGAGGGGCACAGAAATGTTGTTGTGCCCAACCCAAGGGAGCCTGCAGTCAGAAGTGCCAGTCCTAGAGAAGGCCTCCAGCAGGTTGCCTCGCTTGCTGGCAATTTAGTTTCTTCTAACTCAACTGAGTTTGTTGGTCCAGTTAAATTCCCAACAGCAGCTGAGATTGATGCTTGTTCAACCGCTTTTCCCGAAATCCCAATTCACGTCATCCAGGAAGTGGGGGTCAATAACTGTGGCTTATCTCCTGAGGAGATAACCAGGGAGCTGCTGGTGGACGCAAAGCACACTAATTCAGAAACAGGCAGCTCCGGGGCCAGCACCGAAAGCAATGTTGATGGATAGTACAACATCTCGGAATTTTGAAGAAGAGCAGCGAAGGGACATGATGCTGCTGATTTTATTTTGCTTAGTTAACTGTTTGCTAGTGGGCTGCAATTTGGCAGATACTCGAACTGCTTTTGTTGATCATTACCCGAACTTATCTGATCCTGCTAGCTGTAACAGGCCAGACTATGGGGTTGCTATGTCTGCTGTGGCTGTGATCAATTTCAGTGAAGACTCTGTTTGCTGCTATGCTTTGCCGTGTGATCATCCCAGGGATTGCTTTGCATGTTTTGTTCTGCTGTGCTTCTACAATCTGTTTCTTATGTTCGTTCGTCACTATCTTTGCTCGTCTGCTACTAGTCCTTCCATTTGTTCATCTCTAGGTCACTCCCTTTGTGAGGGAAGTTGTAGCGTGCTGCAAAAAACTGTTACTTATGGATAGTACAACAACTATAGATGTCGCTGGTCCGAGGCACAACAGAAGTTGGAATATACTAAATTGGAATATAAGTGGCCTAAACTTAGAGGACAAGCAAAGAGCAGTGCGTTCAAAAATCGATGAATGTTTGTGTTCAGTGTACCTAGAGATGAATATGTTTGCCTATCGTTTCACAATCAGAAAATGGGCGCCCAAGAGTTTCAATCAGTTTGCCTATCATCCGTCGCAGGGACTCTCTGGGGGAATTGTTGTGGGATGGGCAGGGAACATGTTCCAAGGACAAGTAATTCATAACTTAAAGTATGCAATCACAGTGAAGTTGACTTCAAAACACAATGCAGAGATGTGGTTTCTGACGGCAGTTTATGGTCCATGTCATGGTCCAGATAGAGAAGAGTTCATTAACTGGTTTAATGAACTCGAGATAGAAGAAGAGGAAAACTGGATCTTTATGGGAGACTTCAACTTCTACAGGTCACTAGGCAACCGAAACAGACAAGGTGGTAACATCCATGATGTACTACGATTCAATGAAGTCATTGATAATCTCGCCCTCATGGAAATCCCACTCAAAGGCAGACAATACACATGGAGCAACATGCAGGAAGACCCCCTTCTAGTTCAGCTTGATTGGTGTTTCACATCTGTCAATTGGACTTTGGATTACCCAAACACGCTAATGATGCCTATGGCAAAACCTACTTCAGATCACATTCCATGCTACATTCAAATAGGAACCAGCATCCCAAGAGCAAACATTTTTAGGTTTGAAAACTTTTGGGTTGACCATCCGGGCTTCTATGAACTGGTTCAGGCAATCTGGAACACATCAGTGAGGGCAAATAACCCAGCTGCAAGAATAGTGGCAAAATTCAAGTTACTAAGAAGAGCTCTAAGGAAATGGAGCCAACAAATATCAAAGCTAAATAAACTAATAAAACAATGCAATGAGGTACTTGCAGTTCTAGACAAATTAGAAGATCAGAGGGGGCTGTTCACTCAGGAGAGAAATTTCAGAGAAATCCTGAAAAGGCACATTTTGACACTGCTTAAGTACCAAATTGAATACTGGAAGTAAAGGTTCACAATCAGATGGGTGAAGCTAGGCGATGCAGATACAAAATTCTTCCATGCTTCAGCAACAGAGAGGTTTAGAATAAACACAATCACCCACATTCAAACAGAAGATGGAAGATTGATTACTGCACATGCTGACAAAGCAGCCATGATTTTGCAATCCTACAAAGACAGAATGGGTCATTCTGAAGACCCCACAATGCTATTCAACTTGCAAAATCTGGTGCAACATCACGAGGGCCTAAATGACCTCAGTCAGGAGTTCAGCAGAGAAGAAATTGATGAAATAATCAGGACAATGCCCACTGATAAGTCCCCTGGGCCAGATGGGTTCAACGGCATGTTCCTCAAAAGGTGTTGGCATATAGTAAAACAAGACTTCTATGAGCTATGCACAGAGTTCTACAATGGCACACTGGACCTTCAGTCAATCAATAGTTCCTTTATCACATTGATCCCAAAAATCAACAACCCAGTCCAGATTAGTGATTACAGACCAATTTCACTCCTCAATTTGGTGCTTAAATTGTTACCGAAGTTAATCGCAAACAGGCTACAGAGGATGATCATACCCTTGATACACATCAACCAATATGGTTTCATTAAAACAAGGACAATTCAAGATTGTCTTGCATGGGCATATGAGTATCTACACCAATGCCACCAATCAAAGGAAGAGATAATCATACTGAAACTAGACTTCGAGAAAGCTTTTGACACAATAGAGCACTCTGTCATCATATCAATGCTGCATCATTTGGGATTTGATGAAAGGTGGGTAGGGTGGGTCAGCAGCATTCTCAGCTCAGCTACTACCTCAGTGCTGTTGAATGGAGTCCCAGGCAACACTATGCAGTGCAAGAGAGGAGTAAGACAGGGAGACCCCCTGTCCCCTTTGCTTTTCGTCCTTGCAGCAGACCTTTTGCAGATCATCATAAACAAAGCGCACAACATGGGGCTAATCTCGGTGCCACTCAGCAATACCAATGAAACAGACTTCCCAATAGTTCAGTATGCGGATGACACAATAGTAATCATGAAAGCATCACAAAGAGAGGTCTTTTGCTTAAAAGGAATTCTACAGGCTTTCACAGCCTCCACAGGGCTCAAAGTAAATTTTGCAAAATCATGCATGGTACCGATAAACTTGAGTCAGGAGAAAACTGAGCAGCTTGCTGGAACCTTTGGGTGCTCAATTGGCAGCATGCCATTTACCTATCTAGTTCTGCCTCTTGGAACTACAAAGCCAACAATAGAGGAGCAGGCTCCATTGGTAAACAAAATTGAAAGGAGACTGTCAGCAGTCAGCACCTATTTAGCTCTTTCAGGCAGAGTGACATATATCAACTCGGCAGTGTCATCCCTGGCTACATATGCAATGTGTACAATCAAGCTTCAGGTGACCTTGATAGACCACATCGATCAGTTAAGAAGAGCTGGACTATGGAGGGGAAGGGAGATGGATGCCAGAGGAAAGGCACTGGTAGCCTGGCAAAAGTGCCTTATTCCTACAAAGAAGGGGGGTCTTGGGATCAAAAATCTAAAATTGCAAAATGAAGCTTTGCTACTGAAGCACCTGGATAAGTTCTATAATCAAAAAGACATTCCTTGGGTAAAGCTCATTTGGCATGCATATTACTCTGAGGGACAGATTCCGCATGAATCGCCAAACAAAGCATCCTTTTGGTGGAGAGATATCATGGCTTACAGTGACCATTATAGAGGAATTGCAACATGCAGAGTAGGAGATGGAAAAACAGCCATGCTATGGAATGATCTATGGAATGGACATCTGCTCAAGGATGAATTTCCAAGGCTTTATTCATTTGCAAAAAATGTCAAAATCTCAGTGGCAGACTATGTAGGCAACCGATCAATCCATGATCAGTTTCACTTGCCGTTAAGCCAAGAGGCCTTCCAAGAGCTGCAAAACCTGAACACAATAACCCAACGTCTACAAACAGTCCTTACTCAACAACATAAGGATCAATGGCATTACATTTGGGGATCAAGCGTCTACTCAACGGCCAAATTTTACTCCATACCATTCATTGCATTGAGGCCACCAGCACCATTTGGCTGGATTTGGAAATCCAAGTGTACAAAGAAAGTTAAAATATTCACATGGCTCATGTTTCTAGACAGGTTAAATACAAGGAATATCCTGAAAAGAAAGAATTGCCCAGTACAAGGGGGCTCCTACAATTGCATCTTGTGTGAATCCAATGTTGAGGAAACAACATTCCACCTATTCTTTGATTGTCAGTTCAGCATTAACTGTTGGAACATTCTGCAAATCAACTGGCAAACAACCTTGGAGTTCTTCCAGATGATCGAGGACGCAAAGGAAAAGTTCAACAAGCCCTTCTTCATGGAGGTCTTCATCATGGCATCTTGGCATATCTGGAAACAGAGGAATGGCCTCATCTTTGATCAGCAAATCCCGACTGAACATACCTGGTGGAGAGCTTTCAAGGACGAAGTCACTCTTCAAGTACATAGAACTAACAATACTTTCAGGGTCAACATCTTGTCCTGGCTGTTAGAACTAATTGATCTAAAACTAACAGGATCATCTAGTCAGAATAGATCACACCTAGAACTTAATTAATCAGATGAGGCTTAATCATTACCTGGACTTAGATGCGCCATGGATTGGCGCTGCAGATGGTGTAGAGGTTGAAGATCGGCTGCAAGTCGATGTAGAATCAGGGACACCGGCTTCCAAACCTTCCAGCCTCTTAGTGATCGGTAGATTAGGGTTAGGAATAACCCTTGACGTCTAATTCGTGATTAACTCATGATTAGGATAAACAGGGGTTTCCCTCTAGTTATATAGGCTGTAGGTTCAGGGTTCAGGCCCTTAGATGGGCTGATTTCTGCCTCTCGATCAAGGCAGCTAATAGGGGCCTTAGTTGGATTCGGATT
>LAPY01001599.1:5188-26109 GCA_000970635.1 Eragrostis tef
AGGCGGAGGCTTCGAGCCCCACTTTCGTATCCTTCACGTGCCTAAGCCGAAGCCATCAGCTGGCTATGATAGTGATTAAAGTATCCCTGATTAGGATACCTTAATCTAGGTATCCGACAGTACCCGATTCCTTGATGTCCTCGGCGACACACCGTGCTCACGTCTTTCAGGATGTCGACCGCCAGGAGTGCTAGGATTCGGCATGTCTATCTGCGAATGCCCTGTCATCTAGAGGTGCCAGTTTTGTCTTTTATTTCCATCCAGGTGAACTTCATACACATCAAATTTCACCGACGATATTTCATCAATAAGGCAACAAGGCCTTCAATCAACCTACGCTATTACAGTGATGCCCCTTCGGCAGTTTTTTGGTGGTCAGCGGTCGCTCGCTTGTTCTGTGGTTGTTGCCCTGCTCTTTGCGAGTATTCTCACCCTCTTAGGGGTGCTATCTAATCTAAAGGGATATCATTCCTTTCCTCTGTACTCGTTTTATCGGCTTAATTAATATGAGTACTACAATTATTAAAAAAAAACGCTGCTCCGATGGCGCAGTGGGCCTCTGGAAGCGTCCAGCGACGTCGTCCTCCCCGCGCCTCTTCTCTCTCATCCCCCAAATCCCTCGATCCGCCGCCCTCCTCGGCGCCGCCAGCCAGCTCCAACCAACGCCAGACCAGGGCAGTGACCCCGCACGCCTCCACCTGCAAGCACGGCGTCGCCGCAATCCCTCCTGCTGCTCTCCGTCGATTGAGTCGCCGGAAGGAGCGTCCTGAATTCCTACCCTACCACGCTGCTGTTCCTCTTCTTTGAGGCGGATTAGAGCTCGCGCGCGCGGCTACAATCTGGCTGTAGGCAGGTCTCCTTTTCTGATATTGTTGCTTACCAAAACAGCTTATTACTGATTGGTGATTGCTATTGCGGTTAGTTCATGTTGTTCTAAAGCTGCTCCTAAGTTAAACATTACAAGGCTGCTGTAACTTGGTTCCTATCGCCGGGGCAACCAAATTCAATCTTGCACAAACCGTGTCTCCGTTACTGCGATGCATTTAACATAACCACAAGTGACTGAATGCAGATGTTACTTCTCCTGCAGGTGACTGTTTGGTGGCTGCACAACCTGAAAATGGAAATTCCTCACTTCTTGAGTTTATCTCACGGGATTTTAGTTTTCCTAGTTTTTATATTGTGAATTTACCCTAATGAAATATCTATCCTTGCCTTTACAACCTTCCTTTCCCAATAACTTCTTGCACTTCCCTGATGAGTGACTATCAAGTTTCCTTTTGGAGGCATAATTTATATGTGTTAATTTAGTTTGCAGCATTGAACACCTTAAATCCTTGGTTGTTTTTTTTTCATTTTCTTAAACCGTGCCTATAAATAAAATAAATGATTTGTTGATTTGTGTGGCATGGTAGCTCATCACTGCAGTTTACTTATATCCTTTGTTCACTTTGGTGCAAGCAGTGATGCGAAGATTTTGTATGACGACAACAGCAAACTGCTATGTTTTTATTTTCAGCATTGTTTCTAATTTATGTCGTGGTAATTTTATTTTCGATATTTTCATAATACCGACGCCGTATTTGTTTCCGCAAATACCGCTATCGATTTCGTTACCGAGAAAAAATATGAAACTGAAAACGATTTAGCCCTTTTCCGACCGTTTCCCGACCGCTTTCATCCCTAACAGGAAACATGTTATTTGCCAAGCGCCACACCGTATAACGCTCGGCAAAGTCTTTGCCGAGCGCTTTTCGGTGAAGCTCTCGGCAAAGAGCTCACGGCAGCTAATTCCCGGCAAAAAGCTCTTTGCCGAGAGCATTCTTTGGGCGCACTTTGCCGTGTAACGTGGCTCTCGGCAAAAAAAAAAAGTGACGCGACGGTGCCAAACGGCCGTCAGCGCGCCTTTGCCGAGAGCCACGTCACTCGGCGCTCGGCAAAGAGGCGAGTTTGCCAAGCGCCACATCAGCTGGCTTGGGAAAGGTGCTTGTTTGCCGAGAGCCAGCTGATATGGCTCTCGCAAACAATGAAATAAAGTATTTAAGTATACAAAACCAATCGAAAAAGATACCAAATTTTGACATTAAGTAACATACATACATATATGCTCGGCACACAAAAACTTCTGCTCAAAAACAAAAAAAAAATTTGTTTGCCGAGTGCGTCTACGAGGCGCTCGACAAAGACGCCATTGCCGAGAGTGCGTCAGCGGCGCTCGGCAAAGGATACATCTTTGCCGAGAGCCGCAAACAGTACGCTCAGCAACTGACGGATGGGCTCTGTTCGTGAGCGAAGTAGCCCGTGCGCGGCACGTGCTTCTCTTTGCCGAAAGCCGCAAACAGTACGCTCGGCAACTACTGAATGAAGGGTTCATTAGCGACGTCGCCCGTGCGTGGTACGTGATTCGCTTTGCCGAGAGCCACATCGTTTGCCGAGAGCCACGTCTATTTTGCCGAGCGTTGGTCAAAGGGATCTCGGCAACATATTTTTTTGCCGAGAGCCGTCGGCCACGGCTCTCGGCAAACGCCACCATTACCCGACGATCTGCTCTCGGCAAACGTTGCGGTCCTCGGCATATAGCCGGTTTCTGTAGTGTCAGTCACTAGCTTCCTCACCCATTCATTGAGAATTTTAAGGTTTCGAGAGATGAAAAATTTTAAATCATTGTAACTATGTTGCTTCAGTATGTTTGCCATAGATATCTGAAATTCTGAATGTTCCGCATCTACCTTTGTAATTTCCTTTCCAAACAGTGTAGTATGTTTGCCTTGGAGATTTTTAATAATGAATATAGTTATCAAGCATGTCTTTTCTTTTACCAGCATGACCTCTATGTGTTATCACTCTGTTTTTTTTTCCCATCATAAAATATGTTTCAGCAATTTAGCTTTGAAATATTTTTGAACCATTGCGAAATAAAAGTATCTAGATGAAACTTTTAAGTTAGAAAAAGAGTCTTTACAATATTTTAAATACATGAACTTCTTATTTCTTTCCCATTTAAAGAAGCTTTCCGATGATAGCTCTTGATATTGAAGTGACTATTTCTTTAATTGATCACTCGACAATTCTGAATGGTGTCACATAATTTAGTCTGTTGTTCACCTATACTACTAAATTTTACTGAACAATCACTTTTATAGTGGGAGCTTAGAAAATGTCTTTGTTGATTGTTCATTTTGAGGGTTTGATTGGGATATTTTGAGCAATTCTCGTAATCGTTAATTTTTTAATGAAAAATTTCAATAATGTCTCCTCTTACTGTACGTAAATGTTTTTGAACCATTGCGAAATAAAAGTATCAAGATGGAACTTTTAAGTCAATAAAATTGTCTTTGCGATATTTTTGATACATGAATTTCTTATTTCTTTCCCATTTAAAGAAGCATTCCGATGATAGCTCTTGATTATCAAGTGACTATTTCTTTAATTGATCACTCAACAATTCTGATTGGTGTCACATAATTTAGTCTGTTGTTCACCTATACTACTAAATTTTACCGAACAATCACTTTTAAAGTGGGATCTTAGAAAATTTCCTTGTTGATTTTTCATTTTGACTTGACTTACTGCAGGTTTTTCACCATATGACAGGTCAGTGCATTTCTCACTTCTTGCAGCGGTGTTTTCTTTTTTTATTTAAAGAAATGCTTCCCTGCTTCTATATTTCTCTACGAATTCTATCTTGAATGATTTTTCTTCCATGATGTGATTTTACTACCATATTGCTTCTATGCTTCTATGTTGCATAATTCTTTCTTGTTTATTACGTTCACCTTATCCAAATGGATAATCACCTACGAAATGTGCATGACACAAAAGGAAGCAGGTTCATTGGAAGTGCACTAAGTTTTTTTTAATTGTTTTTTTGTTGCATGCATTGTGCGGGTCCCTCATGTCGAGTATCTGCTGTTTGACGTTTTAGAGGATGGATTTTTACAGATCCTTCCAGCATGGTATCCTTTCTTCTCTGCTAGTTAGTATGTTATTATCTTTTTACAACTATGTTTTGTTCACTAAGAAAATGGTGTTATCATCCTCTTTTGGTTAGATGTGCCAGTTTGTAAGACAAATTTTACATTAATTTGACAGCCCTGGGCAACGCCCGGGGTTTCTACTAGTACAAATTATTGTTACAACTAACCATTTTAGATGAGAGAGGATGTCTATCCATTGTGTGTCGATTAATATTCTAAGCCAACGGGCTGAGAGTGTGCGGTTGTGTAATGTATGACCTAGGTACAGCTTAAAAGAAGAAAAGAAAAAACTAGACAATAATCATATGTAGCATCAGATAATCTAACATAGTTATGGCCTAATTTAGAAAGAAAGTGGGAATTCGTTAAAAAGGAGTATAATAATAGTACCATAAGGAATCAAATGTGTACAATACTTTACCAATACAATTCAGCTACCACCAAGACAAGTAACGCCAGATATGAAGTATTTAAAAATTGTTTCAATTGAAGTTGCGTTAGAGCATTCACAGCATAGCAGCAAGTAATCTTGGCTCGGTGCAGGTGCTCACCGGGGTTTTTCCCCATTGTGTGTTTGTGTGTTAGCGTGTGCGTTCGATGTTGTACCCCTAAAAAAACAATTAGCTAAATAATACCACACTGCAAACCAACCAATATACTCGGGCTCCAAATACACAATAATTTCAATTAACCATTTTAGATGAAGAGAGGATGTCTATACATTGTGTGTCGATTGTCATCCTTGGCAGAGTGTATGGTAATGTAAATAGGACCTAGATGTCAAACTAGACAATTTTTGCAAAATAAGAAAAGGAAAACTAGAAAATAATCATATGCCAAGCATCAGATAATCTAACATAGTCATGGCATCATTTCGAAAAGAAAGTAAGAATTCATTAAAAAGAGCGTAACAGTAGTACCATAAGGAACCAAAAGTGTACAATACTTGCATACCAATACAATTCAGCTACCACCAAAACAATAAGTAACGCCAGACATGAAGTATTTATAAATTGTTACATTGAAGCTGCACTGGAGGATTCCAGTATAGCAGCAAGTAATCTTGGCATCGGTGGCATACCAACCTCTTGCAGACCCTCGAGAACTTGGACTACTTCACCCATTGTCGGCCGATAATGCTCATTATCTTGGATGCACCAACATGCAGCTTTGCACATCCTTTCAGCCTGTTCCAAATTAAAATCACCATGCAATCCCGGATCTATCAATGTCTGCACATGTCCGTCATGGAGCTTCTTGATGGCTTGTACAGGGAAATATTCAACATCATAATTACTACCAGTTTTGACTTCAGGTGAATTTCTCCTTCCAGATATGATTTCTAGCAGAACCATACCGAAGCTATATACATCAACCTTTGGTGTAACAGCAACTCCACTAAGCCATTCTGGGGCTAGATAACCCACAGTTCCTCTGAATGTAGTCAAAACTCTGCTAAAATCCCTTCCTACAACAGCTGCCATCCCAAAATCTGCAATTTTAGGAACAAATGATGCATCGAGGAGTATGTTTTCAGGCTTAATATCACAATGTATGATGCATCTGTGGCAACTTTGATGCAAGTAGTTCAATCCTCTAGCAACTCCTATGGCTATTTGGTACCTGATATCCCAACTTAGGACCTTGGCCATTCTCTCGAATAGATGAGCATCAAGAGACCCATTTAACATATGTTCATACACAAGTAGCCTCTTATCACTTTCACAGCAGAAACCAATCAATTTCACTAGGTTGATGTGTTGGATCAATCCAAGTGAGCTTACTTCAGCCCTAAATTGCTTCTCACCTTGACGAGCTCCATCAAGCCTTTTCACTGCAATATTAGACAAGCCACTTAATACTCCCTTGAATACAGAACCAAAACCACCAGCACCCAGTTGTTCTGAGAAATTTTTAGTAGCATGACACAAATCAGAGTGCCGAAAAGCTATAATCCCAGCACTACCTTGAGTGTCCTCTAATGATGCACCACACGAATTGAATTTTTTCCTCCAAATCATTAATACTACAAGGATCATTAGTAACACAAAACTAGAAATGATTACCCAAGTAACAACACCACTGATTGGTTTCCTGTTGTTTTCCCTTGAACTTGGTAAATCTTTCGCAGCAAGGCGAATGTAAAGGACATCTTCAGAATTGACTTCAATGCTGTCATGGAGCAGGAGTTGGAACAAGATTCTTCACATTTGCTCTGAGTGGTAGCATCACCTATGCTTTGGGGAGCATAGGGCAATGTAACACGAGGTATGGGATGGAACACGTCCGAATCTGTTTTCTTTTCCTTGCTAATGCATTGCAACGGGGTATTTCTGGCACAGCCCCCTGTTCGATCACCAAGCACCCAATCCTGAGGTGACTTTTGAGAGAAGCCCTCCATACAGTTACATAATGGGTTTGAAATGTAATTGCAGACCGTGAATGGTCCACAGGTAGCATACGGTGTGCATGAATCAAGTGGATTAGCATATACACTTTGCCAAAGCTGTTCAGCTTGCGACCAAACATTTATCATGATCTGACCAGATATGTCTAGTGACAAGAAAGCGGAAGATGAATTATGCACCATACTGTACGCATAGTACTCCTCTTCCTTGTTATTAACATAAATAGGGCTAAGTAAATCTGTAGTCCTTTTATCCATGTTTAGTATCATCATGATTAGGGGTATGAGTTTAAGTACTTGTTTCTTGGGTGACCAGAACCAATACACTACTGGGGGATTACGACGCTTAAGGACGAGCCCAGTGCTATCTAGTTGCACGCTATATGAACCGAGACCCGGATCAATCATGTTCTTTTTTGAAATGCCCCCACGAATAAGGCCGGTGACCTTGTTCCAGCCAAACTTAGCACCGGGAAGTATAATATCCATAGGATAGTCAAAGCTCTGCCATATCATTGCATTAGACAGGCTCTCTATGAGGGCAAAGTTTCCACTATCCAAAAGAACACCGCTAGTATTCAAACTTCTGGGCTGTGTCCTATCGACAATCCGAGTGGATGACCATATTATGTGTTCACTTGCATTACCTAGAGAGACAACAAGGTCGCCATCTCCAGAGATTTTGAGCTGTGCTAGCTTGATGTCAGTTCCAGTGATTGGATTCTCTCGGTTAGCAACCCACACAGGAGTACAAACCGGGATTCCGCTGAACCAGATGCCAAGGTACCAGTTGGGTGATGTGGTGTCTATGGCCAGTGGTGAGGTAGAGTTTATCTGAGACTTACTGATCCTTGGCTGAAAGAAACCGAGCGCAAACTTGCCGTTGCTTGAGATTAGCTTGTCCCCAGCAGCCAGAACCTTGCCTGCCACGAGATTATCATCTGCGGCGTAAGATGATGGGGCGTGGAGGAGAAGCCCCAATAGTATTATGTAGAGAAGAGGCATTGCGTTGGGAAGAGACGGAATAATGAGCATGTTAGTTGCTCTGCAAGAGAAGAAGCAAGAGCGCTAGGAATATAAAGGATGGACACGGCACAGGAAGGGAACTCACATGCATGGAATGGAATCCAAGGAGTTGACGCAGCGTGGACTGGAGTAGTGCATGCTCCCCGGCCCGACGGGCAGCTCACGGCAGCAACAACGCGTTGTATCAAGTCAAATGTGATTAGGATGTTGATTGCAACAGCACTTGTACTAGCAATGGCACTCTCATGGGCCACTTAGTTTTCCTGTATTTTGACCCTTCCAATATCTCTATATATCACTATACGTGGCTAGAACTCCATCACTTCTTTCCGTTACAAGGCAGTATCCTTTTGCGTACTCGCTATACTGCAACTGACTCTAATTACAGTCGATAGTTCTTGGTGGCTCATCTGCGGATGATCTTTATGACACAGTCGCTGATTTGCTTTGTCCATGCCTGCCACGAGAGTATCATCTGCGGCGTAAGATGATGGGGCGTGGAGGAGAAGCCCCAATAGCATTATGTAGAGAAGAGGCATGGCGTTGGGGAGAGACGGAATAATGAGCATGTTATTTGCTCTGCAAGAGAAGAAGCAAGAGCGCTAGGAATATAAAGGATGGACACGGCACAGGAAGGGAACTCACATGCATGGAATGGAATCCAAGGAGTTGACGCAGCGTGGACTGGAGTAGTGCATGCTCCCCGGCCCGACGGGCAGCTCACGGCAGCAACAACGCGTTGTATCAAGTCAAATGTGATTAGAATGTTGATTGCAACAGCACTTGTACTAGCAATGGCACTCTCATGGGCCACTTAGTTTTCCTGTATTTTGACCCTTCCAATATCTCTATATATCACTATACGTGGCTAGAACTCCATCACTTCTTTCCGTTACAAGGCAGTATCCTTATGCGTACTCGCTATACTGCAACTGACTCTAATTACAGTCGATAGTTCTTGATGGCTCATCTGCGGATGATCTTTATGACACAGTCGTTTTGCTTTGTCCCATCACTAATATTCCAAGGGAACATTTTTACTGCAATTTTTTCAAAATGAAACGATTCTCTTCCGATTGAGCGAAGCATTTTGTTCCTGTCAACAGGAATTTGGTAACACTGTAACTGTACTGCAAGCAACTTGCTACAGGAGGGAAACTCACATCCATGGAATGCAATCCAAGGAGTAGACTGGAGTACTGCATGCTTCCCGACGGGCAGGCCACGGCAGCAACAACGCGTTGTATCAAGTCAAATGATTCGAATTCTGATTGCAACAACGTGGCTGGATCATGGGCCACATTGTTTTCCTGTACTCAATATCAATATATCACTATACGTGGCTGGATCCTTACGCATGGTTGCTGTACGGCAACGGACTGTAAGTACAGTCGATAGTTGTTTCTGATCTGTGAATGATCTATTTCTGATAAAAAAAAATCTGATTTGCGATGTCCCATCACTAATATTTTTGTCGAAAATCCCATCACTAATATATTCCAAGGGAACTATTAATTTTACTGCAATATTCTAAGCATGAAGAAATTCTATTCATATTGAACGAAACATTTTGTTCCTATCAACTTAAGTTTGCTAAATTAATAGTTCATGTAATTTAGCAACAACATATTTACGCCATACCATAAGCAACTTCCTAATTATAGTTTTGACCAAACACAGTTTGATCAAGAGTGTCTTATGGCCCAAATAATGTTCCCAATAAATCCCAAAGGCCCACTCACACATGTATGGCATGGCGGGGGCGTTAGTCCCATATTGCAACTCTAGGTGGAAGGAAGAAAAGTGAAAATGGTAGATTGTTTTCACCTAACTGAAGCTAGTAGAGAGAAGAAGAGGAAACCACACCTGCTCTCGCGTGGCATGGCAAATTCCCGGGCTTGCGTTAGTCCCATATTGCAACTCTAGGTGGAACGAAGAAAAGTGAAAATGGTAGAGTTGTTTTCACCTAGTTGAAGCTAGTAGAGAGAAGAAGAGGAAACCACACGCTCGCGTGGCATGGCAAATTCCCAGGCTTGCAGCTTTCTTTTGCTCCACTTTATTTTTTCCATGGAGAATATTATGCTCGCCACTTATGGTAAGCAAAAATCATCTCTTAATGGTAATTAATGCGGTCTCCTAATTGCGGATTAATTACCATAAGTGTGTGAGGCGTGTCTGTGTGTATATAGAGGTGAGACGTTGCCTCCAGATTACCTGGTTTTTGCTCCTCTCGCTATCTCTATTGCACTGCCGCTCGTCTTCCCCCATCCCGCCGCTGACGTGCTGCCAATGTGCCATCGGCGATGGGAGAGCAGGTCTCCGAAGCCTACATCCCTGGTGTGCTTGCACGGGGTAGGGGCCGTGTATCAAGGTTTTTGGGAAGCGCCGTCGCGACTGCTCGATGTTCGCCTACATCGTCGATCGGCTACACCTACTGTCGCCGGATCGCGTAGTTGGCCACTTATGCTATTCATTGTTGTTAGCAGTTGTTCTTTTCCATTCCGATATGATCTGTTAGATTAGAACATGTAATTGAGATAGCTAGGTGCGCGTGTGATAATCTGCATTCGTAGATTACATGTATTTGTGTTGTTGCTGGAATTAGAATAATCATCACTAAATTACTCTTATTTCCAACATCTTACAGCACGCAACTTTATTGTTTCATTATTCTTGCAACACCATTTTTCTAGCGATAATGCTGTGTTCGCTTTGAGACTATGGTTCGACCGGGTAGCCTTTATCTCATTTGTTTGGAAGTGGGCTACGAAGGATGTACCAAAGATTAAACGTTACATTTTGATTAGAGAGAAAGTGCGTGCCCCATGTTCAGCATTGTGATTGCCATATATTAGTTTTGACAAGCAAATTGATGTAAACTCCAACATGCAGTTATGACTTCTTTCAAACCTTTGCTGCGGACAAAGGATAAAAAAAGATGAGACTAATGAGGACTTTTACAGCTCAAAATACTAGCTAATATAGTCTCCGTAAATACTAGTAGTATTTTTTACTGTAAATGTTATCGTAAACATTGGAGATATCGATATCTCTCATCAAAAATTCCAATAATAAGGTTTTATGCTCATGGAGGTGAATGCCCGTTTTTGCTAGCTCGTCTTAAGTCACTTTGAGACTAGAACTGTGTAATAATGGATGGATAGGTTGTGCGTTCAGATATCTGAAACGTCGTGACGAAAGCAATTTGCCTTTGAGAACAACCAAGGAAGCATCGGCACATAATCCCGTCCTTTCCAGTCAGCAGCAATGATAGGCCAGTCAAGAGGTATCCTCGGCAGCTGGCGCGGTGGACTTGTTGCTGACTTTATGCTGCTGCGGACGACAAGCTCAATGGATGTCGTGTTTGAGTGGCTAGGCCGATCGAGAACCTATATGTAGACTGCTCAGTGACCCACATGTTGAGCGGATTTTCTGTTTGGCACTTAGGACGAAAAGACTATCTGAACATGCATATGAAGGATGTAGATCTGCTGCAACTCGCATAATAGTAGTGGCGCAACAAATCTGCACCCTAGATATGCAGGATGGATAGTCTAAATAACCTCCTCGCCCTAGGTGATCCTGAGAATTGATTTAATCGACTCACATGTTAGTTGTCATTCTAGTCTTCTTGAATTGTCACTCCCGCATCTCAATGCATTTCTATCTCTCGATCCCCTCTCTCACACCCTTCTCGTTTTTTGTACACCGCACATGTTTCACCCTTTCTTGTCATATCCTCAGAGCCCAAACGAAAACCAAATTAGGACGTGTACTTCCTTTATAAAACATTAGATGTTAGCTTTATAGGCGGGAAGAAGGGTTTGCTCATGCAGTTTCACTGAAAGGCTGTTCTTAGCTTTATAAACACTAGCTAGATTTGTTGTCCCAAAGATCACGTGTTTAACAATGGAGAGAGTACTAGTTTATACCACGATCATCCGATTGGTGTTGTAGAGTGCATATTCATTTGTTTCTCTCGATCGTTTGCTTTTAGCAACTACCAGTCGTCCAGCTGAACCAAAACCATGCTAGACGAGAGCATCATCCCACTACTGCCAACGTTGCTTCCTAAATGCTTGCATCATAGACACCTCTCCACAATGGATACAACTTTAATGTGTTACCATATTATCAACTTTAATGTGTGCCATGTTATCAACTTTAAAAAATACAAAAAAAAGTCTATAAAAACATATATAGATAGCTCATGTCATCATCTACCATATATGGTAAAAACTTATCTATGATGCACCTCACAAATATTAAAAACAGAATCAATTCCCCTCAGAAATATTAATCAACAAGATTTCAAGTGTTTTATTTTTTTCCATATATTGACTTTGAAGGGTTTTTTCGTGCTTCATTCCTTTATCAACTAGATTTTGAGTATTATTTATATATTTACCTCGTCTTTGCTGGTGATCCAGCTGGCCTCCTCTCCTTCACCTCACCACGTCGCAGGAGGGAAGCTCTCCTAGTACTATTTGGCTTGGCTTTACCTACTTAGAGTTGGATGGGTAGGGTTAGCGGCAGCGCTTCCATGGTAGTGTCATTATGGTATTCAATTGGGATTACTATGTATATGACCTTGTGAGGTATTCTTCTTTCCAATTGATATTTTCAGGTTATGCCATATGACCTTCTAAAAAAAAGGTTACGTCATGTGAAGCTCTTTTTGGGAAGTACTAGTTCCATCTCATGATCTTTGTCAAATTATGACGAATTGATTCTTGGTTACGTTCTCTTGCGAAGCTTAGAGGTGGTACTAGCAGCTCCAGATTGTATTCTCCTCCATCTTACCAAGGCAATGATTAGAGAGTGTTTCAAAGTCCTTCCATATCCCCACAGACGCGGCATTCTTCCCAGTGGTGTTTGAGTGGTGTTCAGCAAACAGAGTAGCAGATCGGAGTTGAACAAGAATTGTGGTCCTTTTTTTGAACCATAAGTAAATTGCCCACCTCTCCCTATCAGCTTAGGCTTTTGGGTGAACTGTGTTCGCTAGAATTTTTTTTTTTTGCAAATCCTGGGATATGCTTTCTTGTTTAATTAAATGTTTCTTTAATTAAAATTTTAAACCAAGTGGAAAGGAGCCATTGATGTTGCTTTCGATGCTTTTGAAGGATGCAAAATTGTTGTGAATTTACGGATAAAAGTGGATCATCCTACGAACCAGTATATCGTCAATTTATGCGCAAGCCACGTAAAGATGCACATAAGTTAGCCTGGTTCACAGGTCAATCCACGATTAGCATGGCGGCTCCCCGTTTAGAAGCTTGTAGCTCCCATCGCCTTGCCGCATGGGTGTCCGGTGGGCCTTGGGACATTTGTCTACAGGACACTGTTAAAGTGTGGTTTTATCTGTAAGACACTATACAACTCGATTTTGTCTTGTGGACACTATAAAAATGAGGCATTTGTCCACAAGACACTATAGCAGAAAAATTGACTATTTTAACTTTTTATATTTCAGTGCACAAAATGAATTAGAACTTAAAACTTACCATATAAATAGAACATTATATTACCTACCAATGTGATTTTTATGGATTGAAATTCGATTGATTTCATAACTTTTTTACTATATTTATAAATCCAAACAATGCAAACAATTAAATACAAAATTATAAAAATCAAATGCATAGGGAATACAACGATGTATCACTGGGCCAAATTTCATGTTGTGCCACATTTTCTGCATTGAGATATCAAACTTCAAAGTAGTCTATTTTTCTGATATAATGTCCTGTGGACAAATGTCACAATTTTATAGGGTCCACGAGACAAAATCAAGTTTTATTGTGTCTTACAGACAAAACCACACTTTAACAATGTCCTCTAGACAAATTTTCCTTCTTTTAAGACAGCTAGAGTGCAAAGACGCCCCAATCGGCAAAACTATCCGCCCCTGTTTACTGTAAGAAATTTGTCTTATCAAGTACTGCAATACAACCATTGTATGGATGCTCTGATTACGGAGGCATTGGCATGCCGGGACGGTTTGTTGTATGCAAGAAGCAGAGGAGTGTTGAGATTACACCTGGAGACGGATTGCCAGGAGCTGGTCAAGTTATGGGAGATGCGGGAGGTTCAACGATCTTTGATCATCGGTATTCTAAACGAGATGAAGAACATAAGTGGAAGCTTTCCGTTTTTCAAATTTATGTATGCTAGCAGGGCTTGTAATAGAGTTGCAAATGAGCTAGCTAAGCAGGCTTTGGTAGGAATGCAGGCGGGTGTGTGGCAAAATGTAGCGCCATCCTGCATATATAGCCTACCCTACTTGACACTGATTGTAATTCTCCTGATTGATTATAAAAGAAGTGAAGTTGCACAAAAAAAATAACCCAACCCGTTCTGAAAATGAAAAGAATAAACTCTTACCACTGTCCGGGGCCGTTGTATGTACTATCAGCTCCTATTGCATATTAAGTATTTTTACACACACACACGTTACAGATGCAAACACTCACAAACACACACGACTACTCACCTTTATGCGAAAAGGCTTGTAGCCTAGTAGTTACAAGAGCCTCAGTAGCATCTGAGGTCATAGGTTCGATTCCCGGTGGGAGCGAATTTTCTAGGATTTAGCGGCTTTGTGTTTTCAGCGGTAGGCGACGTGACCGTTCATAGCGAGGCGTCAGTGATGACTTCGTCAATCTGGAGGGTTTGCCGGCTTAGTCTTTGAAAATACTCATTGAGATAGGGTTTACGTGTGTGCATTCATAAGAGTGAGTGTGTGCGTTGTGAGTGCATGTACTGTGTATTTACGAAAAGAAAAAAGTACTCACCTTTATGAACATATGAACGCAACCTCTATCCTTATGTATATTAGTTTACAGTCAACAACATACAAAGAAGTGCTCCCACTAACTTTTCTGATTAAGATTCGATGGTAAACATATATGAGTGGCTGACACATATTCCACATTGACAAAAATTGTATTGCATTACATTCACCGTAAGAGAAAAATTACTACCTTGTACATCCATCCCCTCAGAAAATCTCACGGAAGGTGGCCCAGTCAACGATCATCACCCGGGGCCCATTCAACAAACGATCCTATCACACCATTCTGGCATGTCACTCATACTTTAATTTGCAAAACCAATTTCATTTTTAGTCATGTGATCCATGTTACATAAGGAATAACAATTATTTAGTTATTTAAATACAGGAGTTTGCATTCTATTAGAACAGTAAAGTTATATTAAAAGGATACTTATCCAGAATAAATATGTAGTACATGTGAGAGAATATTACAGTCTACACTATAGGTTACCATGAGAGAAAATAGGATGCACGTGACCATGAAAGAAAAATCAAAGGCTGAACAAAAAGTTAATATGAACTTGAACACAGAAATATATTTCTAGTATAGACCTACAAAAGGTAAAAATTGTACCTTGCAACCGGGGAATTCATACATCTTTCTGTCAGGGAAGACAACTTTTGGTTAATCAATCAAAAGAACAATAAAAAAGATGCTTCCATTTCTGGTCGAGAAAGGAACTGAACGCTAGTCCTGCTCAGCATCAAGTATACAAATAATATTTAATCATAATAACTAAAATTAGTATCAAATTAAATAATGCTAAAGGTGCTGAACGAACCTTTGTGGAAATATAAGATAGCAGTAATAAAGGACCTAATTAATCATAGTGATGCACCTCTCAATTGTTGGTCAACACAGATGCTAGGTATAGTAGTTTAATAGTTGTCAGTTGATAGAGAACATAATTTTCGTGCAAAAGTTTCAGCGCCACCAATCTAGTCTACAATTCTCTGATCAGTATCAATAATGCTCTCACACTTGCAGCGTTGTTAGAGTTCAAGAATCTAAAATTTTGATGTTGGCATCGAGCTGTGTTAGCTCAAACAATTTTTTCTCAAGCACTGTGTTAACTAAAAAATGCATGTTTGAACAGTACGGATCCTTAAAGAAAAGAATAAATCGGTTCTTTGGCACATTATCGATAATCTTGTTTTAATTGCCTACATGCCCTTTTTACAGGTCCTATAGAAACCATTGAAAAATGCCAACCCATAACCTCGGCTAGTCAGCTATAAAAAAAAACTTATCAGTTATCGTTCTGTTTCTCCTTTTTCCATCCACAAAGCTGACAGTACACAATTTCTGAAAACAATAAAACATAAGAAACTTGATATCAGAAACAATAAAAGATGCTGTCCTATGTTTTCATCATGTCCATCTCGTCTATATGTTTTCTCAGGCAAATTAAAAGATTCTTATGATGAACTTCCCTTGCAGTGTTAATTCAAGATGGCTTCTGCCTAGAGCTTTCATGGTAACCAAATCAATCTATCACCTGGCCCAGCAATACGCTGCTGCTAACCAAAATAAACAATAGCTATGTCACTTCCTTGGTTAGGTAGTCATTCTTCTTACTCCCTCAGTGCATCAGTATCATCTCGGAACAAAAACAAAAGCAAGAACATGGAATTTGATCTGGAAGGCTGCATACATATTTCTCGAAAAAACAAAACATACATATAGCACTAACGGGTCAACCATGCAAAATCTGGCAGCATAGAACGGTTTTTTTTTGGATTAAAGCAGCATGGAACGTAGAGTGCAAAAGGGATGAAGAAGGCCCGCATTATATTGTTACATTGAAACACATACCTTAGTCCATCAAAACGACGAGCAGATGAACCAATCCAGAGACGATGCCGGCCTCGGCCGCTGATCCGTTCTGAAACGCCACGGTGAGATTGAATCTCACGAACCCTCGACACCAGACAGGGCAAGTCGCAGCGATCCTCCATGTTTATCCTGCTGCCGTGATGCGGCTCATGTTAATTGATCTTGATCAAAACAAAGAAATGAAACAGCGTTCAGGTGATCCAGAAAACCCGATCGTCCCAGGCAGGTCAATCACACTGAGGTAGGAAGCGGATAGAAATCACGTACCTAACGTTGATGGGATCACGGCGTCCATAGTGTAGACGGAAGGAATCACGGGGCGGTAATAGGGTTGGGTGAGGTTAAATCGCAGCGACTGACAATTCTTTCGATGGTCGTCCACCTCTGGATAGCCGGGACGGAGATCAAACTCGATGCCGCGTAGCTTGATCGCCCTGAACGAAGCCGCGACTGGAGGGCGCAAAGACGAATGATCCGAAACAACGTAAGATCACCTGCTTGCGCGGCCACTCTGGAGATTACCTGCGTGCGCGGCCACTGCTGAGATCACCTGGGTGCGCGGCCCTCCCACCAATACGCGAAGACGACGAGGATGGAATTGGATTGCAAAAATGGAAACCAATACGCGGCCTCTCCCACCAATACGCGAAGACGACGAGGATGGAAGGAAAGCAATAAACGATCCCGGAAATAAGGGAGGTGGGAAATCGTCGGGTGAAAAAAAGGCCGGGTGAGAAAAGTTTTAGCGATGTCACGCTATTTGAACGTAGAATGACGCTTGTAACGCTAGAGATGTCCCGTGGCTGCTCTTGTGGGGTCGTTTTTGGCAAGATTGACCGTAGATTAAAAGAGAAGTGGTCTTAATCAACGGTTGATATACAAGTAGGGTAGAATCTGGCAGGTAAAAATCATTTTTCTCCCAACTGGTTCTTTAAGGGTTTAGATAACATCCACCCGTTGCACCTAGTAAATACTCCAATTTATTATATCTATTAATATAGAAGTATCAACTCATCACCTCATCGTAAAAAGAAAGAATATATATCTACTCACCGAGATAACACTATATACATACGCCGTTCCCGTTTCTGTCTCAGGTGTTAAAAGTCAAGGCATGTGTGAAAAGGGTTTTTAGCCACGGCCTCCCACCACCGCATGACTCTGCTCATACAAGTTTTTTTCATCATGTTATCAAAATAGAAAAGGGAAAACGCAGGGAACCATGTAGGATGGAAACTCAAGGGATGCTCAAGAACTACCTCCGAATGAGAAGCATCAGGATAGCTCGCATGTTATCTGGACGGAGAATAGCGGTCGAAGGGGTACGCATAACCATTGGTGGTGGTTTAAATTTGAAGAAAACTTCTCCTCACAGCCGATGAAAGCAAGGTGATAGTTGTTGTGAGAAGTGACCTAGAGGAAAGCTGCTTTTGCTAGTTGCTGCTGGCCACAAGCATGGCCCTTTGGTTGACTTTTAGCTTTTTCAAAAGCAAAAGTAGCTCTAAAAGCCCAACCAAAGAGACCTCTAGTACTATAATAAGGAAGAAATGGATCTATCACACACTATACCCGAATAAAAATCAATAATAACATCATGTACACTTGCTTATAATTGAGAAGCTCCTGGCACTTGCATAATGCGCGAAAATTAAATAACCAGCACACAGCCTTCCTTTATCCATCGAAGAAATCAAGCTTCACACTTCTCATAAGTTCAATCAAAGACTAAAGCTAGTAATTCTAATTTCACCTTCTATAATTAATATTAGATCTATGTACTAACAAAAAAGTTAAACATTTCCGCAGGCACAAATACCTGAATCTTTGTTACACCATCAGCACCCATAAATATACACCAAAGTCATTACAATTTTTATGCAGTTTTATTGTTTATGTAAAAAACCATAACCTTGATGCACATTTTTCAGGTGTTGGGATGCCTGAATACACATGATTTTTTTTCTCACCTTGTACTGCTCATATCTTAAAGAAAAGTCTTGCCACAAATTGAAGCCACTGAAATTCTGAAAATAATTACTAGATCCCTCTAGAACAGTAATGTAAGATTTAGCGGTTTCCTTCAAATTTAGTCCTCGTCCATCCTAGCTCAATTAAGAAAACTAAACAAGTGTGTATCAATGAAAATGGAAAAGAAAAATAAATATGTCGGAAACAATTCCTATTTTATATGCTGTATGTAACAAATTCAAGTTACGTACGAACAAGTAAGTCACTAGAAAATGGCGTTAAAAAATTAATCATATGCTTCAACTTTATACGAGAGGCCAGATTCAGCTATTGCTAGCTGCAGAAATATCCCAACGCCTCAAACATGCATGATGCATCTGCGTCAAGTGGTCATATAACGAAAATCAGTTTCAGTACTGCTGTCATCTGTCCTCGATTTGCATCAAACACATTATCAACTGACCATAAATTATTGTAGCCACCAACTTTCATTATCTATCAAATCTGGTATAAGCCAGAGATCAAATGGGTGTTCCCCTCTAATGTTTAGTGCTTTCATTTTCAATCCCCTCTACTTAGCTTTTGTAAAGAATCCTAGATACCTACATCGTGATGTGTTCATGTTTATCCTATTTAACAGCCTGGATTTTTTATTTATTGCTTATGATTTCGGAACAATATCAGTAGCATATTTTCATTCAGAACAATATCAGTACATGTTTCTCGCGAAACAAAACAAAAAGAAAAAAAACAGTAGATGTACATTCAGGCCTAATGTTCTGATGTCTAAACACAATAAGCCGGATATGACTTGGCTGTACATTCTGTAAATGTCGACAGCTTACGCAAGAGACCATCTAAATGTTTTTTGGTAACGTATCCTAATAGCGCCTTCACCAAAACCACCTTCTCTTTTTCGTTCTAGTGGAAACAACGGACTCCCACCTAAACACTAAGAAAAATCCTGATGAACCTTAATTATGACTTAGTTTATTGTCCGCAGTCACTGTCATGTACTCATCGCTTGCAATTATTTGACTAGAAAAAACCTTGTATGCGTCCGAAGTGACACTGTTAGGTTGATTGGTCCAGTATCAAGCTCTATTGTTTGCTGTTCCTAGCAGGAAACGTCCAATACACATGCGACAAACAAGATAGACGGCATGAAATTAACGAGCTGCCTTTTCGGAGATGAAAACTCAACCTAGAAGTCTGACTCATAATTGCAAGAGTGCCTTGTGAAACCCTTCGCTGAATTTCTTTCGCCCTCGTCAATGGTTACGATTGGACTTTGCATTGTCTGTGAAAGTAAACTTAAGGTCACAGAGCGCGTGGACTTTATATAGGAAACAAATGGGTAACTGTTTTGTCATACTGAGAATTTCCAAGTCTTGGGAGAGAAGCATTTTCAAGTACCATGATTTATAACATAATAACCACTTTTGTCATGGTTGGATGAATAATTTGGTCCTAGAACGTTTTTATTTTTCACTTCAGGAAGAAACTTAGATTATTCTAGCACTCACTATGATCCAAGTCCAGGGAGTATCTTTTCTGAGAGTCATTAGATCGATTTGCCAATTACAGCAGTCAAAACAGTTCGCTTGGCTAGATGTCTCTACTGAAACTTTGAGTCTTTGGCTAAGAGGGGTGCTCACGTTGATAGTTACTTTGG
Organism: Eragrostis tef; assembly: GCA_000970635.1. Taxonomy (NCBI): domain Eukaryota; kingdom Viridiplantae; phylum Streptophyta; class Magnoliopsida; order Poales; family Poaceae; genus Eragrostis; species Eragrostis tef. The sequence goes on from LAPY01001599.1 coordinate 24,914, forward strand.
AGAGTTTTCTTTAGGGGTACACAACACAACGTGCCTACCGATAGCAAGGTGTATCTAGCGACTTATTTCATTTTTCATAGTGTGCTCTTGCTAAGTGTTGATTTACATGTTTTCAAACAAATGTTTTGTCTGTGCGTCCTACAACGCAAGTATGAAGAATGCTTAATTTGGAGCCAACAAATATAAATGTATATATTTATAATAAAAAAAAAGAACTAATTTCACGAGACAAGTGCCCAAGCTCAGTGGCTAAATGGTAATTTATTTGCAAACAGGGGTTGGTCTTGTCGGGCACGTGATGATGTCACCAGGCCCGCACGTGACTCCAAGGGGGCCTGAACCATCTACTGGACACATCAAGCAGGCCAGAGTCGGAGAGGCAGCAGATCAGGGCAGAACTGAAGAAGCACAAGCAGAGCTCCGAACGGCGAAAGCAATGGCTGGCACCTGGGTGAAGGTGCGATACTTCTCCCGCTTCGTAGCCGACCCATTTTTTTTCCTTAATTTCAGCTAATTCTTTTTAGCGTGTTCAACTTTTTCGCCCGTTTACAGTTCTTGAGTTGTTTCTGTAGTTTGAACCGGATTTAGGTTTGGTATGGATTTTTGGGAAAGTTTTGGGCGAGAGCTTTGGCTCCTGATGCGAGATCATGCGCCGTGGAGTGGAGGGGTTGGCAGCGATGGGGTGGTGGTGACTTTGGTCTTAAAAGTGAATTGGGTTCAGTTTGAGTCTTGGTGATAGTAACAGTTTTCAAGATTTCTACAGGGGATTTCAGCCTTCCCTGGAATTCCCTGATGCCAAGGCATGTTGGCTACGAGGTCCCAGAAAACTCCTGAAAATGATGAATGGGGCTCTGGGTGCCATGTGATGGTTGTCCCAAATTCTAAAAGACACATGATGTATTGATGTTGCAACTTTCAGTGAACTGTTTGATTAGAATTTCAGGAAATGGGGTAGTTAGCGACGTCAGATAATAGACCCGGATTTTGGGAAGTCTCTGTTGCCTATCAAGTATCAACCTATTGATTTCTGCAGAGACAGTGCTTCTTGCTGGGGAATTAACGCTAACTGTGAAAAAATGCCTTAGCTGGTTCATCTGAGCAAATTCAGAATGTATGTTTCAGCTTAGAGAAGATTTTGTTTTCAAACTCTGAATGATCCGCCACCAAGGTTTACCTTCGTAATAACTTCGTATAGC
>LAPY01001599.1:41205-57543 GCA_000970635.1 Eragrostis tef
GTCCCGGCGCCGGCCCCCCACCGCTTGAGCCCCTGCGGCGCGGCGGCGGCGCCCTTGTCAGCCGTGTCATCACCTGAATCATCGGAGGAGTCATCGTCCCCTCCATCGGCCGCCTTGGCCTTCTTCTTCTTGTTCGAGGGCTCCGGCGCGGGCGCGGGCGCGGGCGCCTCGACGACCTTGAACAGCTCCTTGGGCTGCAAGAACTTGTTCACGGCGTACACGGCGAGCGGCTCCGAGTCCTCGACCGTGTTGGTGACGGTGGAGACGACGACTTTCGTCCGCAGCGCGACGGTCTTGCCGCTGCTCTCCACGTCGTAGCTGTAGTCCTTCTTCGCCTCGCTGGCCGTGGCCAGCGTCGTCACCGCGCCGCCGCTGCCCTGCACGGGGACCGCGTGGTACAGCAGGATCGCCGTCTTGGCCTTGGCCGTCAGGTTCTTGAACTTGGCGGAGAAGGCCGCCACGGCGGCGTCCACGGGGCAGAAGAGCGTGAGCGCCTCGTCCTTTGTGGCGTTCACGGCGCGGAAGGCGTCGGCGTTGGCGGAGAGGAGGTCGGCGAAGGACTTGCAGTACTTCTTGGAGAGGAGCTCCACCAGGTCCACGGGCGCCGGCGGCGGCACGGGGGCTTCGGCTTCGGCGGAGGAGATGATGGAGCTCACCTGGAGCACCGCGATGTCGTAGGGGTACTCCTTGATGGACTTGACGAACTGGGCGGGCTTCGCGCTGTCGTCCGCGTCGTCGGTCTGGAAGTTCACCTTGCCGGACTTGTGGGTGATGTTCACGTACCCGGACGATTCGGACGCGATACCACTGGTCTGAAGGAGGAAAACGGACCGTACGTGTCAGTAACTAAAAGCAGTTGAAACTTCACATCAAGTTCTGTAACTTGAAAATTGAGAAAATGGATATAAGGTAATTATTGAATGACTTTCTTTACTATATATACGGTCCTTTTTTTTCTATTATTAGGCCTGTACAGGAAACAGGAAATGATTTTGCAAAAGTTGACAGCAACTGGATGCATGAAATTCCAGGCGTACCAACCATCCCTATCGGTCACCCCTCCCTCGCTGGTGTCTGACTCTGCGTGCTTTAGTGACATGGCAACTAACCAACCAGCGCCAGGTGGATTTGCAGGATTTCAAATGAATCATACAAGGCCGTTGCTAAAAGGTTGTTCCCCCAAACAGAATCAAACCTTAATTATAATAGTGGTGACCAATATTGAAGAAAAACGCAATAATTAAGGTGAGTTGCCTACCATGAACAGGGTGGATGATGCGGTGTTGCCGCCCTTCTTCAGCTTCTTCTCGCCGTAGTAATCGACGAGGACGTGCAGCGACAGGATGTGGCGCCGCGTCTGCTTGGAGTAGTGGTCCATCGCCGCCATGCCGGCGTTGTCCACGACCAGCACGGTGATGGTTTGCCGCCGGTTGATGTCGTTGGCCAGCCGCGTCTCGCTCAGCATCGCGTTGAACCGGGAGAACTCCTTGTACTGCGCAAGGATCTTGGTGATGTTGTACTTGGTCGCCGCCGCGGGCGACGGGGCGAGTGCCATCATCGCCGTCACTGCCAGGGCCAGGGACAGCAGGATCGCCGGCCGGCTTCTCGCCATTGACGTTGATAGTACTGTAGCTGTTGTACTACTAGCTGAAGATGGGCGAGAAGAGTTAGAGAAAGGTGTGTGTTTAGTGATGAGCGATTGGTGAGGTGAGGGAGCCGGATGAGCGTGCGTATATGTATATGAGCGGGAAAGGGGGAAGGTTGGTGGGTCGCTGTGTAGACGCGGCCTGCTTGGCGGGAAGGAACGACGATGGAGTGACTAATTTACGTATATGCAGCGGCCACTCCGGTAGTATGTCGCCGTCGACGCTCTTCTAAATACTGTGTCTATGTATGTTCGTCCATTCTTCCGTTTCCGGTGTTTGGAATCTCGACGTTTGTTGGGGAGGCAAACCGAAAATTTCGTGATTAGCTGTTGGGGCATCAAGCTCTCGTACGTGTAAACAGTTAAAAGGAAAAAAAAACATACGTGGGAATCTTTGTTTGTAACAATTGGGTCTTTCTCTTTGGTTACTCTCCCTTCATTCAGCAACAATCTTTGTTTGTAATATAAGTGAGTCTTTTGGTTAATCTCTCAATATCAGTGGATGTCAACCACTGATGTCTATACAATTGTTTGGATTATTGGTCATGTGGAAGTGACAAGTGTTTGTTTCTTTGTGGAAAAAAAAGCTTTGGATATCATCGTTGCACTATCGTACTACTCCTGTAAAAGGCATTTTAGAGGCTGGTGTCATATACATAATGAGTGCGTCGCACATATCAAAATTATTTCAGAATTCAAGTAATGGAAGATATCATACTTTTCCTGATCGGCCATTAAAGTAGATATTGTTCTAAGTTCAGCAGTTTGTAGCCTAATTTTCCGTAACATTCTTTTTCAAAATTTCATATCAATTTCGTTTTCAAAATTCAAGTAATGGAAGAAATCATACTTTTCCTGATCGACCAAAGTAGATATTATTCTATGTTCAGCAGTTTATATAGCCTAATTTCCGTAACAAAGATGGTAACAAATTTCTTGTTAATCAATCAAAACCAATTATCTTGTCAATATCTGTAACCACAATACATGATTGATCACGAAGGTCTTGTTCGTTCCTCTATCCGATAACAACCGTTGTTAGGTGGGCCCTTCACGAAATGGTCCTAAAGTTTTCAGGAATGCATGTTTTTTTTTTGTCGTTGGAGCCTCAACCTCCATGACGGACAACGCGCATGTCTTTTAAATTGGCTTCTGACCAGATAAGCTGTGTCAAATCCTGCTCGAGTCCACCAAGCAACTAAATTATGGTGAGCCAGCACATCATTCCAGCGAACTGCTAAAGTCTGTCAAAGCTAGACACATTGATCAACCTAATGTAGAATATTGCTCTACAATACAAATGTGGTCAAACTCTTAATACCACTGACATTCAATAAGCAACCTTTTGCATTCAGTTTTACTATATCAGAATAATATTTGGAAATACTTCCAAACTATATCGGTTTTTATCTATAAAATATTGTTCATACAATAGTCGAAGCCCATTTTTTTCAAAATCGTGCCAATACTGTCAACCGAGGGAGCAATAGCTTATAATTCCATTTTATCGCAATTTTCACATAAACATGGAAGTCAAATTTTTAAACATCGTACACTTAGAAGCCGGTGAGTTGAGAGCTCATGGAATTTCTGAAACTTCTAAATATGTTTTCAAATGGATTTTTTCATGATTCCTTTGAAAGGGTAGTTACCGTAGTTTACACACACGGAATGTTTCCCCTTGTCGATAAATAGGACTGCATACGTCCTAGCCTCTATCTAGGTGGAATGAGAAGTACTTTCTTGGAAGCAACCAAATTCTGAGACTCAAGAGAGTAGCTTTCTCCTATGAGCTTTCCTTACAGGTGGTGCTTAAAAGTGTCGTCGTTTTCTATTACCAGTTATGATTAGCGCTTCGATCCCGTGTTCCACCGCAAGTTAAACGCGGGCATGCAGCACGACATTAGTTGTCAAAGATAAGTGATCATTGCCTCAGCTCATCGGGACCCGGCCGGCCAGAGGTCACCACCGACAGCTTCTTCTCTCTTCCGCGTAAATGACGACCATTAAACTGAGACGGACGGCTCCGATTGCTCGACGAGGTGAATACGTTGGTGCTGCTGGTGATACGTCGTCGGAATTTGGAGAGGTTGCATGCCGCCAGGATTGGGACGTCGGGGATGGGAATGATCGCGACGCTACGTTAGATGCAAATACTCTCTTCGTTCTTTTTTATATGATACCGTTGACTTTTTTTTTTTGAATTTTGACTAACAATATAGATTTAAATAATTATTTTTTAAACATGAAATGAGTATCATTGGATTCATCATCAAAATCGCTTTAAAGGTAACTTATACACTTAGCTATTTACATAAATATTTATAGATAAGATGAATGGTCAAAGTAACAAAAGATGGCATCATATAAAAAAAACGGTGGGAGTAATAATAATGCACACTGCTCTCTAGCACATACGTCGATCACGCGTATTATAAAGATCACAAACGATTAGACTACTAATACCACTACTACTGGCTTGTAATGTAGGAGTACCATGCTTTCATTAAGTTGTAATAATCTCTGTTTGGTTGATTGATTGGTGGCAAATTGAGGCAAATTGAGACAAATTGAGGCTCCGCATTTTTTTTTCTGTTCGCGAAAGGCAAGAACATTGCAGTTCAATTAATTAAGACTAGGAGGGATCGGGGAGAGAATAATTTTCAATTTTTTTATTTTTCTGCAAGCTCTTGTGTCTCGACAGACCATTACATTTTTTTAGAAAAGGAAATAATATTGATATCTCATCGTCTGTATTCATCGATACATATATATACGACTATCAATGATTACATTGGTGACAAAACTGTAGAAAGGATAAACAAGAAAAAAGAAACTCCCCAATCAACGAAACATGCCAACCACCAAAATCCACGGACTTGAACCAAGTGTCGCAGCCCTACTGCATGGAGGGTTAAGACCTAAGATCAATATATATGTCTGTGCCGATGGCTCCATCAAGAAAATGATGTCACCATGACACCTCTATCGCTTGACCATAATCACAGTTATAGTGACATTCCTACGTTCTTTGAAGAAAGAAAAAGAAAAGAAAAGAAAATAAAAAAAGATGGAGTCAAAGACTATTTCTAAATTTTGCTTTCAGGCAGGGAGAAGCAAAATGCACGTGCATATATCCAGGAACAACATAGAAAACTGCCAAAGCTCATCCAGCATTCTCAAAATATTAGGGATCATCATTCGTCTAAATACATCTATAATTAGCAGTAGTTGTGCTCCAGGAATGGCTGCACCAGCACCCGATAAATTATTATTCGTGGCAGCTCGCGGTGAGCTGTTTCCTCATCACGAGTTATAAGACTTCCGCGCATCTCCTATACACTACGATAATTATTGTGCATATCAGTTGATCAAATCATACATGCACTTGCGCATGCATATGCATCATTATACTAGCCTAAACCACCGTACATTATCATCAGTGGTTAGTACCTTTCTTGTATTTTTTCGAATATATATGCATGCAGACAACTTTTTTCTTCATTTGCCAGACTGTCTTTCTGCCCTTCGCCTCTACGTTTTGGTAAACAATTAAGGGCCCGTTTGTAGTTCGATGAGGTGTATATATCTCATAAAAATCTACGCACCCGCGATGGCATCATATAAAAAAAACGGTGGGAGTAATAATAATGCACACTGCTCTCTAGCACATACGTCGATCACGCGTATTATAAAGATCACAAACGATTAGACTACTAATACCACTACTACTGGCTTGTAATGTAGGAGTACCATGCTTTCATTAAGTTGTAATAATCTCTGTTTGGTTGATTGATTGGTGGCAAATTGAGGCAAATTGAGACAAATTGAGGCTCCGCATTTTTTTTTCTGTTCGCGAAAGGCAAGAACATTGCAGTTCAATTAATTAAGACTAGGAGGGATCGGGGAGAGAATAATTTTCAATTTTTTTATTTTTCTGCAAGCTCTTGTGTCTCGACAGACCATTACATTTTTTTAGAAAAGGAAATAATATTGATATCTCATCGTCTGTATTCATCGATACATATATATACGACTATCAATGATTACATTGGTGACAAAACTGTAGAAAGGATAAACAAGAAAAAAGAAACTCCCCAATCAACGAAACATGCCAACCACCAAAATCCACGGACTTGAACCAAGTGTCGCAGCCCTACTGCATGGAGGGTTAAGACCTAAGATCAATATATATGTCTGTGCCGATGGCTCCATCAAGAAAATGATGTCACCATGACACCTCTATCGCTTGACCATAATCACAGTTATAGTGACATTCCTACGTTCTTTGAAGAAAGAAAAAGAAAAGAAAAGAAAATAAAAAAAGATGGAGTCAAAGACTATTTCTAAATTTTGCTTTCAGGCAGGGAGAAGCAAAATGCACGTGCATATATCCAGGAACAACATAGAAAACTGCCAAAGCTCATCCAGCATTCTCAAAATATTAGGGATCATCATTCGTCTAAATACATCTATAATTAGCAGTAGTTGTGCTCCAGGAATGGCTGCACCAGCACCCGATAAATTATTATTCGTGGCAGCTCGCGGTGAGCTGTTTCCTCATCACGAGTTATAAGACTTCCGCGCATCTCCTATACACTACGATAATTATTGTGCATATCAGTTGATCAAATCATACATGCACTTGCGCATGCATATGCATCATTATACTAGCCTAAACCACCGTACATTATCATCAGTGGTTAGTACCTTTCTTGTATTTTTTCGAATATATATGCATGCAGACAACTTTTTTCTTCATTTGCCAGACTGTCTTTCTGCCCTTCGCCTCTACGTTTTGGTAAACAATTAAGGGCCCGTTTGTAGTTCGATGAGGTGTATATATCTCATAAAAATCTACGCACCCGCTCAGATAATTTCTGACGAACAAGTTCTTCACCATGGCTGGTTGATCAAAATGAATGTTGTCTTAATGAATTCTGTATGACCGACAAGGCGAGAAACCAAAAGCTACGCGTTCTACGGTTAGAATGTCATGTTCCAGAACACCATTTACAAATATTTAGCTACGTTGCATCCATTAGCTAAATTCCATCTACTACAGAAAGACCAATGAGTCAGTATAAACGGGAAACCTAATAAATAAAGGTGGAGATGTAGAAAATTAAACTGTTGTTGCTTTGGACTAAAAATTATTGACCGAAATTGAAAACTACATAGCAACCAGAATGCTCTAAAGCAACTCCACACCAGCATGTATGACATCAAAATATAGTTAACTTATTATCATGAATGTTGAGGAAAATACTTGTGCAAATTAACATACAGTCCGGTACAAAATGTGAAGTCACAAAGGCCTTTTTCATCTTGACTAGACCTCTATATTCTAGAATGGATTGCTTATACAAAGTTTACTTTATTGTATAACGCAAGGCTAACGTGGTATCTAAGATTTCTTTTCTTTCACATGTCAACTAATGCACTAGACTTGTATTGTAAAGGAATATAATTCTGGACAATGTATCATACACATAAGGATATATAAACTAGAATTGGATAGCCCAAATCTCGATGCCCACGATTTACACTCAAGCAAGTCTTCTTCAACTTACAAGCATGAAAAAAATGAACAGTTACAATTTTCGAATTATTCCTACCTCATCTCGTTGCTGTTATCCATAACATATAATTGCAGCGACTATTCCTACTTTTTCAGAAAAAAAAAAGAAAAAAATCGAAAAGGTGTAAGACATCATTGCAAAATTTGGCGCTTTAGACAAATGAGCAAAAGAATATTAATCCCTATATAAATTTATTATATTTTAGAAACGGCTATAATTACAAGCAGTGCATTTTGCACACAAATTAAACTTTTCGTGAGTATTTTTTTCCACACAAATTAAAAGACTGTCATGTCCTATATACCAATATGATAATTTTGTACAACAGCTGATCAAATTATGCAGGCATGCAGCATGATTATGTGAAAATAATCCAAGTTGGTACCTTTCTTGTATTGTTTTTTCAACATATGTATGCCACAAACCTTTTCATTAATTTGTTAGCCTGTCTTTTTGTATTCGTGATATCTAGAAAAATTTGTTAGCCTTTCTTGGATTGTTATATTGTTAAGAAGGTTTCGAGATTGTTAGTAATTTTTCTATCAGTGATATCTGGAGTTGGAGCTAAAGAACTTTCAATGATATTAGTAATTACATCTATCATTTTCTCATGATTTACAGCGAACTGTATCCTAAGCAGTGCCAACAGGACAACACATTGTCAAATGTGGATTTTATCGGTTTAAAAACCTCGAATTAAATTGGATTGGACGTATAAAAGAACCTTCCTAACTAGTTGTTCCCACCTTTCGCGCAAAGAAACCTTTTACATTTGAACTTTTGTCCCGTCTGAGAGTGAACATTTAACCTTGCTTTCAGAAAGAAAGTGAACACTTAACTACCATGCCAAGCAGATGTGACACTAGCCAATATAATGCCCCAATCCGCATGCTACATGCCATTATCCATCCAGCTTCAACTATCGTAACCTGATTGCAACGTGGTACCACACCAGCATCAAAGTACCCAGTTGATCCGCAGCTGGGTGGAATGGATCACTGCCTTTTAGCTTCAGATGCTTGAGCCGTTAGACAAGAGTAGCATACACCTTTAAACATGTTGGTTGACATCGTAATTGCTTGCACACTTGCAGTGAGTTGTGAAGACATAAACAAACAGGCAATGTACCGGCTTATATGGGGAAAAAGTGATCGACCAACCAGATATATGTACGCAGGACAGTATCTGACCGTCAGGTACAGTCCAAACATACCTGACATGTGTATGATACGTGAAACACTATTGTTTTCTGATATTATCTCATTATGTTTTTCCTAACATCATCAATAAAGCCTGGAGCCAGTAGTTTGCTTTACCTTTCCACGGTTACTTTGACCACATGTAGCAGCTGAATTAATTATTTTAGATGTAACAAAAATCTGTGAAGTCACTTTCGAGCGCATACAGCTGTATCGCTTGTGGCGAAAGGGATCTTGACCTAGTGGTTAGAACACCCGAGTAGCACCTTTGAGGTCTTGGGTTCGACTTTCGGTGGGAGCGAATTTTCTAGGATTTAACGGTATTTGTGCTTTCAGCGGTAGGCGACGTGGCCATCGACAGTGAGGCGCCAGTGGTGACTTCATCAATCTAGAGGATTTGCCAGCTCAGTCTTCGAAGATACTCATACGGGTAGGGTTTGCGTACATGTGTTCATAGGGATGAGTGTGTGTGCGTTGTGAGTGTCTGAGTTGTACTGTGTAAATCGCAAAAAAAAAAAGCTGAATCGCTTGTGCCATGAACCAAATCAGTTGCCATGCATATCAATGGAATTCTCTTGTGGGAAATTGGTATCATAATATACATCAGTGGTTTGTGAAAACCGGTCCAACCAACATTTAGTTAACAGCAGGCTAGACGTTTAAATTACAGTACTGCTAGACATTCGACCTATTTGTATGACCGAACCATTTGTACAGCCGTAATTCAGTGACTTAAAACCATTTGACAGGGATTTACTTAGTGTGTAACATGCGAAGTATTTTTTTCTTTAAAAGTGCCGACGGTCTCCTTGCACTCAAGCGTGTAGTAACGTGATTCCTTGGCACTAACATGATTCGTTGCCTGCGATATAACGAAGTTAAATTCTGTAGTCCCAGCCACATTATCAAAAGATATGGCATGCTAGATGACTCAACGCTTACAAGTTCGGTGTAGTGACACTCTCATCATACAATGGGCACCCCTGTCGTACAACAGATATTTCATTGATGTTGTAATTGTGTTCTTTCAAGTACAGTGCTCGAAATTTACAAGATTCTTCTGCCGAATACTAGAGATGTGAATTTGTCAAGAATACGCAGCCCAATATGATGCATGCAAAATTTTGTGCAGAGTACTGCAGCAGCATTTAGAGAAAATCATTAGGTTTTCCAACCCTAATGTTCTGCTCCTGCAAGTAGCTTGTAATGGCATTTTTCTGCCAGCCCTTGAAGCTCCTACAAAGCAGAGCCAGAAAATGGGGCCAAAATAAGATTGTGAACTAGACAATGATCGATATCATACTCACAATAAAACAATTCAAAGCGAGTTCGGAAATGTTCTTACCATCAGAATAATCCTACTTTCATAGTTATGAACAGTTAATTATTTTAAGCCAGATAAACAGATTAAGCAAGCAATTTTCAACAAAATATCCATTAATGTGAAAGAAGGCAAGAACAAGTGAACAACGTGTATATTCTATCATTAAGCACAAGTAAATAGAAAACATACAAAACTGATTCAGCTGCATTGTTGAAGTTCAAGTATGCCATTTTAACTTTGTTACCAAGATTGAACTGTAGTAGAACTGGGTGTCAAAGAGACCCTCACCTCATGAAACTTTAGTATAGGTAAATTTGATAAGAACTGATGTCTTAATTGACAAGAAAATCTTACTAGGTTAATTCTAACTTAAAGAAACAGCCGTCATGCGTTAACTGATCAAACATGATTTTTTGCGTTAACTTGATTTTAGGGACATAAATGGCAAGCATGTATCAACTAAAATACAAGGAAAGATAATCAGTCTTTCGCTTTATATGTGCTTTGAATGATGCCAACGAAAATTGTGTTCAAACACACTGAAAAAGTTTTTCTTAAAAAAATAAGCCTATAAGGTTTTCAGCCTTCAGGCAACTTTAGTAAGTTAGATGTTCTATACAGGGACGGCAAACTAAATAATTTCTGTGCGACAGTTAGGATTTTTAGCTGAAACCTAAGGTGGAGATAGGAATGCCAATTTATGAACTCACAAAGTCACAATATATATTCTTTCGAACTATTTATTTGAGGTACCATATTAAACATTATTACAAGTGAATCTGTTCTGTATCTCGAAATTATCATACTAATATTATCTGAAAATATATGCAACAAAATGCGTATTTTACATCAGCAGAAGTTGGTTGACACTTACTTGTGATCAAGATGTGCTATAATCTCACCCCCAGGGAATGCTGCCTTTGTGGCTTCATACGAAGTTTTAATGGAGTGTTTCCACATTCCACCAACCTCACCAGAAGTCTTTCCATTTACTTGGGCTGGTGTATCCATAGGCAGAGAGTAACCAGAGAGCAAATGACCCACCCATACACCATCTTTGCTGAAATATTTTGAGAATATAACACAACTTTAGATTACACAAATTCAAGTGCATGTAAAATACTCTCTTATGCCGTTTAGTAAAGCAAGCATATCATTCATTGAGAAAGAAAACATGAGATAATACTATAATGACCATTCAGTGGCAAACTGATAGTTGAGATATCTACCATTACATCTAGATAAAGAAAACACCTTGTAATCATGTCATATAATTGAAAGTCATCAAAAGAGCACTAGAACTAACCAGAGATGAAGTATGTCGATATTTTAACTTCGAAAACGCTAACAGGCGCAAAGAAAAAAGTTATAGAGGAGGCGGCACATCACTAGAAAGTTCCTTAACTTCACCCCTGCACTTACATGACAATATCCATATGACGAGGAGCATAGTGACCACCACCTATGCCAAGTAGTACTTTTTCACCATTCCTGCATAATAAATGAGTTTTGCGTGCTTAATAAATAAATGGAGAGGGGGCCGGAAGGTAACCAATTATAATTTTTTGAAGAAAGACAAGGTCAAATTTCCATCATGGAAAATAAAAAGAAACATCATTGTAGTAATGTAGGGGATGAAAATAACATTTTGTCATTACTCCATAAAAATGACTAAAAAATCGACTAAGTGGTATTGCTATGGGCCAAACTTGCCTTGAGAGAATGCTTGTTTCTCAGTACAACAAGCTCTCCATACCAAATCTGATTACAACTCCTCGTTATATAGAGAGGGCTTGACTTAAGGCCCAAGAAAGCTCCAAACCGACTCCTAATAGATTAGGATACATCTTTCTTTGACTCGACATCTCTTTCCTAATCGACTCAAACCTTCCCAGTTCCCAATGACCATGGATGGAAAGGTGCATCCCTCCTGGCAGCTGCGCAAGGACAGTGGCAGCCATAGCGCTAAGGGCTGCCGCTGCCAGTTTGGGTTGGACTGGCTAGGCCTAACTGGCCGGTTTGGGCCAAAACACCAAAATGATGCTGCTTCCCTTGTAGCTCTGCGGCTCTGCCAGGAGCCCAGGAGGGTGGCAGGGATTGGGTGCCGCTGCACCCTTTCCATCTATCAACATTAGGAATATTTAGCCTTAGAGATAGTTCAGATTTGGAGTAATAGTTTAGGAAAAGAAGTTTGACTAAATTAGGAAGGTATGACCATATTTGAGTAGGAATTTGTGTTTTTTAGTCTAGTCCCTCCTTGAATTATGCCAATCCAAAATCATGCAACCAATCATGTTTTGCCACGTCAGCAGTGCATAGAATTTAAGTAAAGGTTTTTTGTAGGTGTAGCACTGCTCATATATAATGAGGAATGCAATCAGAATTACTCCAAATCTGAACTATATCTAAGTCTCCAAACATTACTAATCTAGACTAGATAGATGGAAAGGGTGCAGCAGCACCCATCCCTGCCGCCCTCCTAGCAGCGCGGCAGCCCTAGCCGGCTTCTGCTGCTGGGTTGGGCTGGGCAGAGGCAGGGCCATTTGGCCCATACGGCGGACCTTCATGTTTGATTGCTAATCCTTAGTGGGATAATTCACAGGACACCATCCTTAAGCGACGCCTTCAACATGATTGGTTCTGTAGATGCAGGGGCAAACTGGTCTATTCAGGTGTCTTTTTGGCTTTTAAAACAAATAAAAACTTCATAATGCTGTTGTGTGATGAGAACCAGCTTTACTGATGTTGTTTTGTGGACGGCACCTCTTACTGATGTTGTTTCTTGGACGGTGCCGCTTAGGAGTGGTGTCATTTAAATTGGCCCATCCTTAGTGGGATATTCCATTCCACCGAAAAAGAGAATAAAAACAGAAACCCAGCTCACAAAGGCAAAAAGAAAGACCAAGTTTCCAAACATCTTCCATAACATTGTTGTACCTCACAAAGGTGAGCAACTTGGACGGACATACCTCTGCCAACTTCCAACAGCAGTCCCATCCTCAAGTCCAAGACCTTTCCATAAAACCTGCGAAAATTGGGAAGCTCAGTTCTAACCTTTCCCATATTGACTCTTTATACAAAACATGCCTTCTTAATTAAAGTTAGATTTATATTCACAGGATACACAACATTCACAAAGGGAACGGGTTAAAGGTTTAAATGAAAGGGTAAAAACCAATATTTAGCTGAGAGAGAGAGAGAGAGAGAGGACTCACAAGAGCAACTGCCTGTGCAGCATCTTGTCTACCCCAGTATTCTTCCGTGCTTCCTGACATTTTGTATGCCTGTTAGTTCAGTTGCAGGAGTGGGTTGGTGGGCTATATCCTGATATTATCAAATTCACATGAACCCATTGCTACTACAAAACAGAAGGGCAGATGGAGACTTGCACAGAAGATGTGTGCTTACATGCATCTTGTTCAGATGGCCATGATTTAAGCAGCAATTTTTGAGCAGTTGAATGTTTGTTTTCAGTTTATATATGCCACGATGTATCTAGTAATACCAATTTGGTGTTGTAAATATTGATATTTTTTTATATAAGCATGGTCAAATTTAAGTTAGTTTGACTCAGACCGATGTTAGAAAAAGTCTTTCTTGGACAGAAAGCTAGATGGAGAGACTTGCACAGAAGATGCCTGCTTGCTCGCATTTTGTTCAGCCTGGCCATTTTTTAAGCAGCATTTTATTTTTTGAGCAGTTGAGTGTTTTGTTTTCTCAGTCAAAATGTGCCATGCAAGATTTCTTAGGACCTTTTTGGATCCCTCTAGTTTTTAGAAACCAGCTTTTAGAAGCTGGAGGGAATCAAAACAGGGCCGCTTTTGGTCCAGATTCTAACAGCACTATCTAGGTTTTAAGAAACCAAGAAGCTAGTTCAACTCAGCTTAAATCAGTTTTCGGATGGCAAGCTAGTCATTGACAACCAAGAGCTAGAAACTATTCTTTAGAAACGAGGGATTCAAACAACCCCAACTAGCTTTTTTTTAGATACCAGCTTTTAGAAACTACACCTAAAAACCAGCTTTTCAAAAGCTGAAACTAATCCAAACAGGGCCTTAAGAAAGGTTGTTTACTTGTCTACATTTAATTGCATGGTTTGCACTAACATCAGAGCAATGGAAAATAACTATCACCAACATGACCTACACATGAATATAACAATTACTGCTTTATATTAGTCATCTCTATCAAACGAACAATGTTCAAGCCTTCAAGGATCCTTGCTCACTATGATCCATAACTATGCTTGCAACGTTGAATGAATCATATGTTCAGTAAACGAAAGCATGCACATGGGAGTTGAGCATGATGGCACGTAGGAGGCAAAGAATGAGATAATTCTACAAGTCCAAGAGGTTTTCTTAAGTAGAGCTGTTTCTGAAACTGTTAAAATAAAAACATGCAAGAGGGACTGGCACGTAAAAAAGTTTAACTTGTAGGATGATTTTCAAACTTTTCGCAGTTAAGGATGATGACAAACCAGAAGTAAGGAAAATTGAAGTACTGATATAAGCTTGTACCTATCTCAACAAACATGGTAGGTGTGTTGGTAACTGGCCCATGGTGAGTAGCCTCAAGCGTAATCTTCACAAACAACCATTATCAGAATCATGTGTCAAAGAAAAAATAGATATATCACTAATGTATAGAAAGTTACCTCAAACTCTGGAACAAGACCTTGTTCTGCAGAAACCTTTTGCATCAACCGAAGCCATGGGCCGATTCGGGGGTTTGGCATTGCTGCCCATCCAGGAATCCCTCCTTGAGGTGGGGTCTCATCCTCCCTCAGATGTGGTACGCCTTCAGTTGAGCAGTTAACAGTAAGTACGATATGTCCAGTAGCACACAAATGGATGTTTGAGGAAATAAGAACCATTTAATAAACAAATTAACAGCAATGCATGCATGTCAATTAAAACTTGAATACATTGCTTTCAATTTGATTAAGCACACATACAAATATGATACATCAAGGAAAGACAGTGACAAGCTGGGAGAAAGAAGCATACGAGTGATGAACGTACCAATGGGATGGACAGTGAGCGCAGGGCGGTTAGAGACTGCGGTGTGTTTGCTGAGGAATATGACCTCCGAAACAACCTCTCCAGTGGCTTCCTGCCACCTCTGATCAAGATGGTCCTCAGCAATAATGCTCCGCTCGTGCTTTAATAACCGAACATCACCATTAATAAAGCTCTCCATCCCCTCCTATAAAACAAAAATCAGAAGAGGTCACTAGAGTACAAGGATAGTTTGCAAGACTATTCAATACATTTCAAAGGTACAAACAAAAACCGTTTGGACGAAGTTAACTCAATCGAAAACAGAGTTAACAACCATAACGCATTTGTGTCTGTTATAAGATCTGAGTTCTGGGCATGGGCAATGAGACGTGATTTATTAGACTCCTAATATACTTATGACTGTAATCTTGGCACATAATACGCTTGATCCCCACAAAAGTACTAGAAACAGGTCCATATAGAAGTCAAAGAAATCTCGTAAACTGATGGCACAATGACTACAATCATTAATTGCCACACCATTCTTAGGGCAGGGTATCTCTGTCAAACGGAACCTTAGGCCAGGCATTGTGTATCTTGTGTCCTCGGTCATCTCAGGAATAGGGTGATTTTACTGCCTCACTTTGGGCCTGTTTGGCTCATGACCGACGTCAACCACACCAGAAGTGCGGCCACGCCGCAAGTCTGGCGAAGGAATCGGCCGCCACAACCTCGGCGAGTTCTGGCAGCAAAAATGAACTGCAACCCTGTTGAGTGATTACGGCACGCCGCAAGTCTGGCAAGGAAGCAAACACTAGCCAAGAAAAGTGTGGTAGGCCAAACTTATGGCGTGGCAACATGTGGACACCGTCCAAACATACCCTTAATAGATACTAGTGCTCCTTGAAAACCAGTATTGGTAACAACAGGCATTCATGCATACATCCGAAATTAGATACAAGAAGTTGCCTAAACCGACATCAAGCCAGTCTCCTCTGCATCTGCAAACCAGAGACATGCTAGGTCTCCTAAACACCAGACATTACCTCAAACCTCAACATTAAGGGGCACCGCAACTCGTTGCTAACCTGCTAGTACTACTATATCCCTACTATATACTACCAATAGGCACCGAGTGAAGCGCAGCTAATATTGGGTTCGGATGCAACACGCAGAAGCACGGATGGAATCGAAAGATGTACGGGGATCAGATTGAAGGGGATGGGGCGTGGCTTGATTGCTTACGGCGATGGGCGGGCCGGGGGACCATCCGGGCATGGCGAGGAAGGCGGAGGCGGGGCCGATGGACGCCGGGTCCGACGCCGTCGCCACCACAAGAATCACCATCTCCTCCGCCGCCAATCCCTCTCGTCTCCTCGCCACGGCCGACGGAGAGGCGCTACTCGCTACGCTGCTGCGAGTACCGTCCGTCAGGGCACGGGAGAGAGTACGAGGATTCCACGGCTCTCTGTTTGTTTTCAGGGGTCTAAATTTTAGAGGGGTCACATAAAAGAGAATTTTGTCATTTAAAAGTATCAAATAAAGTCTAATTACAAAACTAACTCCAGAACCCCTGGTCTAATTT
>LAPY01001599.1:104056-114673 GCA_000970635.1 Eragrostis tef
ACTACTGCCGAATCACTTCTGGCTGATGAAGAATTCACAATTACTGTTGGCCGAACGTTCGATGGTTCATCTGTACCTAGGATAGATTCTATTGAAGTTTATGGTCGAGCTAAAGATGAATTTGGATGGAAAGAGAAAATGGATGCTGTGCTTGATATGGAAGTACTGGGGGGTCATTCTTCTGGCGGAAGATCAGGAAAGAAACCTCAAATTGTGCAAGCTGCTCCTATCCAGGAGCAAGTTTTGGCGGATGCTCTCAGGATTCTCTCTCGTATATATCTGCTATGCCGACCAAGCTGCTTTACGGACACTGATGCAGGCATGGAACTCAGTAATCTAAAATGCAGAGCTCTATTGGAAACCATCTTTCAGAGTGACAGGGAGCCTCTGCTACTTTCTGCTGCTTGCCGTGTCCTTCAAGCCGTGTTCCCAAAGAAGGACATTTACTATCATGTAAATACTGATTTTTGTTATGCTAATCTTATGCTCATGGGTTAATATCTTATGCCCCACTGTCCTTTAGTTAATTAACTATGGCTTATGTTCGTACAGGTTAAGGACACTATGCGCCTTCTAGGGGTAATAAAATCACTTCCAGCAATAACATCAAGAATTGGAGTTGGAGGTGCTGCATCTAGCTGGGTGATAAAAGAATTTATAGCCCAGATTCATACTGTCTCCAAAGTTGCTTTGCACAGGAAATCAAACCTGGCATCTTTCCTCGAGACTCGTGGTATTAATCATACATTGGCTCTTGTTTACTTTGTGGTTCTTGATTTCCATGTATCAAGTTTTTAACTGTTTTTGTTTACTTTTAGTAATTAATAATTTTGGAATCTTAATAATGGTGATTCAACGTGAAAAAAATTGAAAATAGTAAAGATGCTCTTGTCAGTAGCGTCCAGTTCAGGATGCAGTTGACGTTGACGTCCCAAAACGCAGTCTAGTCCGATGGTCAGGTTGCCATGCGCTGGGAAGAAGGACAAGCTCGACACGGCCCAGGTCGAGCTCCTGCAGCAGCGACTCCACGGGGATGCTTGCCATGGTCGTCTTCTCCGAATGGTGACTGCACACACGGAGAGAACGAGCTGCGGCTGCTGCCGTGCTTGGGCAAGGAACGAGGGAGGGAGAGGGAGGGAGGGTTGCCATTGAAAACAGTGTCCGGAGTTGGACGCCAATAAGGAAAGTATCCAATGTGGGGTGCTGTTAGCAATAGCGTCCGAACTATTTTTGAAACTTCTACATTGAATTGCCACCATTAAGATTTCAGAAATATTAATTATTAAAAAAAGGTTTTATAGTCTCACTCCCAGAATTTTAGGGTTGATAGTGGAAAATTTCACTTTTTTTGCATGCTCGTCAAGCTTTGGAAGTTTGATAAATGTGGAGGTGGCTAAAGCTACCTCTATAGCTCTTTTCCATTTCTGGCCACTGCCCTTGCGTCACTGTGCTACCACCCATCACAGCCCCCATTGCTGCAGCTGCCCACCTTTCCATCCTTCACTTGCAGCTATTAGCAATTATTGCCGTCTTTATTTTGACAACTGCGGAGAGTTCCCCCTCAGGTGTTGTTGTCGTTGCCCTGCCAATCAAGGGGCCCAAATCCCTTTCAGGTTTTAAAGCTTGATGGGTGGTGAAAACCACACCCCAAACCCCTAAATCAGTGCTCTATGCTGCCTCAACCATTGCGAGAGCCGGAGCTAGTAGTTAAACTTTCTTAAACAAGAATTGACATATTTCTAAACATCAATATCGGACACAATTAATGAGACTGTGGACATGTTTCTTATCACAAGTACTCCCCTATTATGTAATTTTGATACAATTGGCAGCAAATAAGATTTTGCATTAGCAGTTATGAAATTGGAACTTCAAGTGAAAAACGACATCATTGCTGAATTAGAACCATTTCTAGTTGTAGAAAGTCGGGTTGAGCACGATGTTATAATGGGTGAGAGTGAGACTAAATGTGTAACAAGCAGCCCCTCTCTCGTAGGTCCGGGATGAGGTGGCGGTGATGTATTCGGACTGCTTTTATCTATAATAATATTAAAGATATGCAGCTCTCCTGCGCATTCGATAAAAAAAGTTCAATAACATTTTATAAAGTATATACATATTTATTACAATGTCTACACATTTTGCAGGTACAGAACTAGTTGATGGCCTCATGCAAGTCTTCTGGGGTATTTTAGACTTAGACAGGCCAGATACACAGACGATAAATAGTCTTGTTGTACCCTGTGTGGAATTTATTTATAGCTATGCTGAATGCCTGGCTCTGTATTCAAAAGAAAAGTCTGGAGTTTCAGTGGCACCTGCTGTTGCTCTATTGAAGAAGCTGCTCTTTGCACCATATGAAGCAGTACAGACTTCTAGCAGGTGATGTTCTCTTTTATTGCCTGTCTATCAGTTAGAGTATTACTATTGACACTGCAAATTTTCTTTGGTCACAGAATCACAATTTAGTAATTGTTTATTTCTGGTTTCAGTTTGGCTATTTCATCACGATTTCTCCAAGTTCCTTTCCCAAAACAGACAATGATAGCTAATGATGACGCTCCAGAGAACCAAGCTAAAGCAAGCGGTTCTGCTATGAATTCCACCACCGGAAATGCTCAGGTTATGATTGAAGAAGATCCTGCCACATCATCTGTGCAGTACTGCTGTGATGGATGTTCCACTGTTCCGATACTTCGGCAAAGGTGGCACTGCAATATATGTCCAGATTTCGACCTATGTGAAACTTGCTATGAGATACTTGATGCAGACCGTCTACCTGCACCACATTCAAAGGATCATCCCATGTCAGCAATACCAATTGAACTTGATACATTTGGAGGTGAAGGCAATGAAATTCATTTCTCTATTGATGAGCTAACAAATTCTGGTGTTGTTCATGCTCCTGCGGATAGAAGTGTTCAGACCTCTCCGTCATCAGTTCATATATTGGACGCAAATGAATCTAGCGACTTCCCTGAGTCTATTGCGGACCAGACGACTGTCTCAATTTCAGCATCGAAACGTGCCGTTAATTCCCTGCTACTTAGCCATCTAATTGAAGAGCTGAGAGGCTGGATGGGCACTACAGCTGGTACTCGAGCCATACCCTTAATGCAGTTGTTCTACAGGCTTTCCTCTGCTGTTGGTGGTCCTTTCATGGATAGTTCAAAGCCAGATAATTTGGATTTGGAAAAGTTTGTAAAATGGCTCATGGATGAGATAAACATAAATAGACCATTGCCTGCTAAAACACGATGCTCTTTTGGAGAAGTATCAATTCTTGTTTTCATGTTTTTCACACTGATGTTCCGAAACTGGCATCAGCCTGGGGGTGATAATTCTCATTCAAAATCAAGTGGGGGTGCTGATTTGACAGATAAAGGTCCTGTTCAGGTCCCGGTGCCATCTGCAATACCTCTTCCATCCTCCAGTGGTGACCAAGATAAACATGAGTTTGCTTCTCAGTTGGTTCGTGCTTGTTCTGCCCTCAGGCAGCAGTCGTTTTTGAATTATCTAATGGATATTTTGCAACAACTTGTTCATGTTTTCAAGTCATCATCCATAAGTGGAGAAGCTGCTGCTTCTGGCTCAGGCTGCGGATCACTATTGACAATAAGGAGAGAGCTACCAGCTGGAAACTTTTCTCCATTCTTCTCGGACTCATATGCTAAATCTCATCCAACTGATCTTTTCGTGGACTACTACAAACTATTGTTGGAGAATACTTTTCGGCTTGTATATAGCATGGTTCGACCAGAAAAAGAGAAGTCAGCTGAGAAGGACAGAAGCTACAAGGTTCCCAATTCGAAGGATCTAAAGTTGGATGGATATCAGGATGTTCTTTGTAGCTATATCAGCAATCCTCATACTACATTTGTTCGGAGGTATGCGAGGAGGCTCTTCCTCCATTTGTGTGGCAGCAAGACCCATTACTATAGTGTGAGGGACTCATGGCAATATTCCCATGAAGTCAGGAAACTTCATAAAATTGTAGACAAGTCTGGTGGTTTCCGAAATCCTGTGCCCTATGAGAGAAGTGTTAAGCTCATAAAATGTTTATCTACACTTTGTGATGTGGCTGCAGCAAGGCCGAAAAATTGGCAAAAGTTCTGCTTGAAGCACATGGACCTTCTTCCGTTTCTTATGGACAACTTTTATCATTTCAGTGAAGAGTGTATTATTCAGACTCTCAAGCTTCTTAATTTGGCTTTCTATTCAGGGAAAGATGCCAATCATAATGCACAAAAACCGGAGAATATGGATGTAGGAAGTTCTACAAGAACTAGCTCACAGTCTTCAGATTCAAAAAAGAAGCGGAAGGGCGATGATGGTGCTGAAGAAAAATCATGCATGGACATGGAACAGGTTGTAGAAATGTTCAATGATAAGGACGGTGCCATGCTGAAGCGTTTTGTCGACATATTCTTGCTAGAATGGAACTCAGCAGGTGTCCGTCATGAGGCTAAATGTGTTCTATTTGGAGTTTGGTACCATGCAAAAAACTTGCTTAGGGAGACTATGATGACAATTCTACTGCAGAAGGTGGTATATCTTCCCATGTATGGACAGAACATTGTTGAGTACACTGACCTCATGACCTGTTTACTTGGAAAAGTGCATGACTCAAGTGCAAAGCAGAATGACTCTGAACTTGTGAATAAATGTTTGAAACCTGAGGTAATAAGCTGCATTTTTGACACGCTCCATTCACAGAATGAGCTATTGGCAAATCACCCGAATTCTCGTATATACAACACATTAAGTTGCTTAGTGGAGTTCGATGGCTATTACTTGGAGAGTGAGCCATGTGTTACCTGCAGCTGCCCAGATGTTCCATATTCAAGAATGAAACTTGAAAGCCTCAAGTCTGAGACCAAATTTACTGACAACAGGATAATAATAAAATGTACTGGAAGTTTTACGATACAGTCAGTGACAATGAATGTTTATGATGCTCGCAAGTCCAAGTCAGTGAAAGTACTCAACTTGTATTACAACAACAGACCTGTGACGGACTTGTCTGAACTGAAGAATAATTGGTCTCTTTGGAAGCGTGCTAAGAGTTGCCATCTTACATTTAATCAGACCGAATTAAAGGTTGATTTCCCTATTCCAATTACAGCATGCAATTTCATGATTGAGCTTGATTCATTTTACGAAAATCTTCAAGCTTCTTCCCTTGAGTCATTGCAATGCCCACGGTGTAGCAGGTCTGTGACTGATAAGCATGGCATATGTGGTAACTGCCATGAAAATGCATATCAATGTCGGCAGTGTAGAAACATTAACTATGAAAATCTTGACTCCTTCCTCTGCAATGAATGCGGATACAGCAAATATGGTCGTTTTGAATTCCATTTCATGGCAAAACCTAGTTTTTCATTTGACAACATGGAAAATGATGACGATATGAGGAAAGGATTGGCAGCAATTGAGTCAGAGTCAGAAAATGCTCATAGGCGGTACCAGCAACTGGTGGGATTCAAAAAGCCTCTTATTAAGCTTGTGTCAAGCATTGGTGAACAGGAAATAGACTCGCAGCAGAAGGATGCTGTCCAGCAGATGATGGTGTCCTTGCCTGGGCCCACGTGCAAAGTAAATCGTAAGATTGCACTACTTGGTGTTCTGTATGGTGAAAAATGCAAAGCAGCTTTTAATTCTGTGAGCAAAAGTGTTCAGACATTACAAGGTCTGCGCCGTGTTTTGATGGCATATCTGCACCAGAAAAATTCTACTGATAGTAATGCATTACCAGCCTTTTCAATACCAAGATCTCCAAGTAGCTGCTATGGGTGTAGTACTACATTTGTTACACAATGCTTGGAGTTACTGCAAGTACTTTCCAAACACGCAAACTGTAGGAAGCAACTTGTAAAAGCTGGAATTTTGTCGGAGTTATTTGAAAACAACATTCATCAGGGCCCAAGGACTGCACGAACTCTTGCTAGGGCTGTGCTATCTTCTTTCTCTGAAGGTGATGCAGATGCAGTTCAGGAATTGAATAATCTGATTCAGAGGAAGGTTATGTATTGTCTTGATCACCATCGATCCATGGACATTGCACAGTCAACTCGAGAAGAACTACTGCTGCTATCAGAGACATGTGCTCTTGTGGATGAGTTTTGGGAGGCTAGGCTACGTGTTGCTTTTCAGCTTTTGTTTGCCTCTATTAAGGTTGGAGCAAAGCATCCTGCAATTTCAGAGCATATTATCCTTCCCTGTTTGTTTGGTCTCTTTGGAAGCGTGCTAAGAGTTGCCATCTTACATTTAATCAGACCGAATTAAAGGTTGATTTCCCCATTCCAATTACAGCATGCAATTTCATGATTGAGCTTGATTCATTTTATGAAAATCTTCAAGCTTCTTCCCTTGAGTCATTGCAATGCCCACGGTGTAGCAGGTCTGTGACTGATAAGCATGGCATATGTGGTAACTGCCATGAAAATGCATATCAATGTCGGCAGTGTAGAAACATTAACTATGAAAATCTTGACTCGTTCCTCTGCAATGAATGCGGATACAGCAAATATGGTCGTTTTGAATTCCATTTCATGGCAAAACCTAGTTTTTCATTTGACAACATGGAAAATGATGACGATATGAGGAAAGGATTGGCAGCAATTGAGTCAGAGTCAGAAAATGCTCATAGGCGGTACCAGCAACTGGTGGGATTCAAGAAGCCTCTTATTAAGCTTGTGTCAAGCATTGGTGAACAGGAAATAGACTCGCAGCAGAAGGATGCTGTCCAGCAGATGATGGTGTCCTTGCCTGGGCCCACGTGCAAAGTAAATCGTAAGATTGCACTACTTGGTGTTCTGTATGGTGAAAAATGCAAAGCAGCTTTTGATTCTGTGAGCAAAAGTGTTCAGACATTACAAGGTCTGCGCCGTGTTTTGATGGCATATCTGCACCAGAAAAATTCTACTGATAGTAATGCATTACCAGCCTTTTCAATACCAAGATCTCCAAGTAGCTGCTATGGGTGTAGTACTACATTTGTTACACAATGCTTGGAGTTACTGCAAGTACTTTCCAAACACGCAAACTGTAGGAAGCAACTTGTAAAAGCTGGAATTTTGTCGGAGTTATTTGAAAACAACATTCATCAGGGCCCAAGGACTGCACGAACTCTTGCTAGGGCTGTGCTATCTTCTTTCTCTGAAGGTGATGCAGATGCAGTTCAGGAATTGAATAATCTGATTCAGAGGAAGGTTATGTATTGTCTTGATCACCATCGATCCATGGACATTGCACAGTCAACTCGAGAAGAACTACTGCTGCTATCAGAGACATGTGCTCTTGTGGATGAGTTTTGGGAGGCTAGGCTACGTGTTGCTTTTCAGCTTTTGTTTGCCTCTATTAAGGTTGGAGCAAAGCATCCTGCAATTTCAGAGCATATTATCCTTCCCTGTTTGAGAATAATTTCTCAGGCTTGCACACCCCCAAAATCTGATGGTGGGGACAAAGAGGCAGGCTTGGGAAAATCGAGCTTGGTTTTGCAGTCGAAGAATGATGATACAACTGGTAATTCTGCAACTAATGTACCCAGTGCTAAGATTCAATCAGAAGTATCCGGGAAAAGTCTTGATGGAAGTCGAAGAGGTCAGGATATTCCACTCCTGAGCTATTCGGAATGGGAGGGTGGTGCATCATATTTAGATTTTGTCAGGAGGCAGTACAAAGTATCCCAGGCAGTGAAAGGATCTGTTCAGAAGACACGCCATGATTCACAGAAGTCTGACTACCTGGTTCTGAAATATGGACTTCGATGGAAGCGCCGTGCATGTAGGAAGTCATGTAAAAGTGACTTCTCAAAATTTGCCTTAGGCTCCTGGGTGTCAGACTTAATTTTAAGTTCCTGTTCCCAGTCAATAAGATCTGAGATATGCACTCTCATAAGCTTGCTATGCCCATCAAACTCACCCAGACAGTTTCAGTTATTGAACTTGCTCATGTCTTTACTTCCTCGAACACTGTCAGCTGGTGAAAGTGCAGCAGAGTACTTTGAGTTACTTGGGACCATGATCGATTCAGAGGCTTCACGTCTTTTCCTAACTGTCCGTGGTTGTTTGGCAACATTATGTTCTTTGATAACGAAAGAGGTGTCCAATGTTGAATCACAGGAGAGGAGCCTAAGCATTGATATATCACAAGGATTCATTCTTCATAAGCTTGTTGAGCTCCTGAATAAATTTCTCGAAATTCCCAATATCAGAGCAAGGTGATGCTCGTATTTGTGCTCATCTTTACACATGCTCCAAAACACCCTTACTCTTCCATGTCCTTACTCTCTTCGCCTATGTTACAGGTTCATGAACGATAGGTTGCTATCTGAGATTTTGGAAGCTTTTTTGGTTATCCGTGGGCTAGTTGTGCAAAAGACAAAGTTAATTAATGACTGTAATCGTCTTTTGAAAGACCTTCTTGATAGCTTGCTCATCGAGAGTACTGAAAACAAACGCCAGTTTATTCGTGCCTGCATCTCTGGACTACAGAAGCATGTGAAAGAGAAAAAGAGACGAACATCTTTGGTACAAGAACAGACTGTTTCCTATTTTTATATGTTGCCTCACTTATAGTTTGGTAGCATTTTTGAAAATAAAATGCAACTTATTTATATGGTTCCCTGTCCCTTATCTTTAATTTTATTTTGCAGTTTATTTTGGAGCAACTGTGCAATTTGATTTGCCCAGTGAAGCCAGAGCCTGTTTATCATTTGATACTCAACAAGGCACATACGCAAGAAGAATTCATCAGGGGTTCCATGACAAAGAATCCATACTCCAGTGTGGAGATTGGCCCTCTAATGAGAGACGTGAAAAACAAAATATGTCACCAACTTGATTTGATTGGACTTTTGGAGGATGACTATGGTATGGAATTATTGGTTGCTGGAAATATAATCTCACTTGATCTGAGTGTTTCCCAAGTCTATGAGCAAGTATGGAGGAAGCACCATGGTCAAACTCAACATTCTTTGTCCAGTGCCAGCACACTTACTGTGATTCCATCTGGCAGGGATTGCCCGCCAATGACAGTAACCTACAGACTACAGGTTAGCTATGGGGCTTAGGGTCATGGTTTCTCTTGTTTACTTATATCTTTGTCTTTTGTTATCTTGAAAATAGTTTATAAGAATTGTTCGTTGGCTACGAGTAAGCTAAGTTGACTTGTATATAATTTTACTAATATTGGGAACTATACCATGTGTTTATTCAGGGTAATATATTTATGTAGTTCTTCTGGACAAGGCGTACAGACTCTAAATCGCGATATAGTTTTATCAATTACAACGCGTTGCTGTGCACTAATGGACTTATCTGGAGGGGTCTTTCTATTACTTATACTATTAAGCTATACGTTAGAAAAAAATATATTTGTGCTTGATGTGATTCCATGCGTAATTTGGTTCGGACTTTCTGACACTCCTAGATGAGTTCATAGATGTTCTTATTTTGTTCATGACACTTTAATGTTATGTTCACAACATGTTTATTTTCCTATCAGGGTTTAGATGGCGAAGCTACTGAACCTATGATTAAGGAGCTGGAAGAGGAAAGGGAGGAATCACAAGATCCTGAAATCGAGTTTGCCATAGCTGGTGCTGTTAGGGAATACGGAGGCCTTGAGATTATTTTGAGCATGATTCAGGTATGTTCTTTTAAGTTTATTTGCAGGTGTCTGCTTCATCCCGAAGTTAGATTAATCTATTAGGCAGCATGTCAACATGAAGTTCAACATATTGTGTTAATTCTGTGTTTAGATTAATCTATTTAGCAGTATGTCAACATGAAGTTCAACATATCGTGTTAATTTTGTGTTCCAGCCTTGTTAACTTGAAGATGAATTTTTTTGTACTAATATTTTTAATCCTTTTGAGCAGAGCCTGCGTGATGATGAGTTAAGATCTAATCAAGAAGAGTTGGCTTCTGTTCTTAACCTTCTGAAGTATTGTTGCAAAATTCGTGAAAATAGATGTGCTTTGTTACGCCTGGGTGCTTTGGGTTTGCTTCTTGAGACAGCTAGACGTGCATTTTTGGTGGATGCAACGGAACCAGCTGAAGGTATTCTATTAATTGTAGAAAGTCTTACTATGGATAAGCTTGTTGAGCTCCTGAATAAATTTCTCGAAATTCCCAATATCAGAGCAAGGTGATGCTTCTATTTGTTCTCATCTTTACACATGCTCCAGTTACACCCTTGCTCTTCCATGTCCTTACTCTCTTTGCCTATGTTACAGGTTCATGAACGATAGGTTGCTATCTGAGATTTTGGAAGCTTTTTTGGTTATTCGTGGGCTAGTTGTGCAAAAGACAAAGTTAATTAATGACTGTAATCGTCTTTTGAAAGACCTTCTTGATAGCTTGCTCATCGAGAGTACTGAAAACAAACGCCAGTTTATTCGTGCCTGCATCTCTGGACTACAGAAGCATGTGAAAGAGAAAAAGAGACGAACATCTTTGGTACAAGAACAGACTGTTTCCTATTTTTATATGTTGCCTCACTTATAGTTTGGTAGCATTTTTGAAAATAAAATGCAACTTATTTATATGGTTCCCTGTCCCTTATCTTTAATTTTATTTTGCAGTTTATTTTGGAGCAACTGTGCAATTT
>LAPY01001600.1:101130-114513 GCA_000970635.1 Eragrostis tef
GGCTCCTGCGCCCGGAACGCCGCCTCACCAGCCGCAGCCGGGGCAGTGGCCATGTCCTCGTGGGTCATGTCTATGTACCTCTGGAGTTGCTGCTGCTGCTGCTGGGCCAAGAACGGCACGGGCTGGAACGCCGGTTCAGCCGCAGGTATTGGCTGCCCGGCCGCCGCCGCCGAGCAGGTGCTCGCGGATGAAGTCGAGGGCGAAGTCGTCGGCCTCTCCGGTGAAGTCCATGTCGGTTGCACGGTTCGGTGGTCTGGCTCTCCGGCGATCGATCACGGGCACAGACCAATTAAGGAGAGAGAGATGCCACGACACGAGATGCGACAGGAGAACTCGAGCTCTCGGCTGCGTCGTCGGCAGAGAGGTGGTGTCCCGTGTGTGTAGGGCGCTTTGTGCTGTCGAGTGGCTACGACTCTGAGGACAAAACGGGTGGAGCCGGTACGTATTTATAAGCAGGAAGAAGAAAGAGGAAGCTGGCTAGATGCGAGTGGAAAGACCGCTCGATATCTTAGGGCTTTTCTCCTCCAGGCGAATTTCTTTGACCACGGCTGCTTAGTGGACTCACTCTAAGCGTCATTTAACTCGATCAATCTCACGGAGGAACAGCTACGACTGGTGGCGGGTCCTGTTGATGGATCGCTTCATCAGCTGAGTGTGATCGTACGGCTCTTCTTGCTGGCTGGGTTTCTCTGTTTTTAGCTAGGCCGCCGTGGTTTTTTTTTTCCGTAGATGTGACTCGTGCAATTTGCATGATCAAGTGGCATTCTGCTGTCTTCGTTGATTTGAACCTTTCAGAATTGCTTTTGATGGGAATGATTCTACAGGTACAGTTGAAGTGTTGAACCATTACCCTGCTGTGAAGCGCTATCGGTCGTTGGATCATTGTCAGAACCAAAAATACAAGCCAGCAGCAAAACTGGATCATGTTGCAATAGTCTTTCTGACTTTCATGTGTTTGGATAGACAGTAATTAGTATTGGCTTGGGAGAGAAATTATTCCTGGACACCGTGCAGACTTACAGGATCGAGTCTAATACAATGTCCAACGAAACCTGAACTGTCATTTTGCCGGAGGCGTGTCAACACAGAACAGGTGTACAGTTCAGCTTGCTTCTGTCAGGAAAAAAAAAGTGTCAACAAAGAACAGCTATTTTGGCCAGTGATCCGACCATTCAGCTTGTTCTATCCAAAGAATTTATATGACTACCGAGAAAATCTGTTGGTCGCCCATGCCTTACGTCCGTCCAGACGTACGTAGCCTGTCATAAATCATTTTTCTTTTACAGCTAGTTCCAACAAGCAGAAACCAAGAAAACCAGCTTTTGAAGAAAAATATTTAACTTACTGTTTTATTTTTATGTAAAAATTCCATTTGTTTTAACATACAATGGAGGTGAACTTTCGGGTTAGTTTCAATTTCAACTGGCCTACCGCTGTTAACGATGCCCAAGCTCATAACATTTCCTGAAACTTGTTCACGATTGCGATCGATGAATCAACGTTTCGTATCTATAGCCAATCGAACGGAAGGCAGGTTCAACGTACGTTCATGAGGACAACAGAAAGCGTATAGACGCGCATCCCTGGAGCAGGTTGCTTCCATCTGGGTCCTACAAGATGTTACAGCTCCTCTGCGTCGACACAAGCGATTGGATGATGGAAGCACGTAAGGTTGTGAGCGGCGCTCTCGTCGCCAACAAGCCATGCAGTTGAGGTCTTTTGGACCAGGTCTCTCCTGCTTTAAATGGCAGTGAGCACACCATGCCACTTGAGAGATGGATGAGGCTCGTTCTTCGCAAGGCGGCTTGAATTAGTTGCATTGGCACGAGTAATTATCTTCCCATCCAAATCCATATCCAGATCTGGACGTTTCCCATCAACATCTATCCGGCCGCGAACGGCTCGGGATTGATGATGTGATTGCTCGAAGGGTACTGATGCGTCCCACGTAATAGACAGTAATTAGTATTGGCTTGGGAGAGAAATTATTCCTGGACACCGTGCAGACTTACAGGATCGAGTCTAATACAATGTCCAACGAAACCTGAACTGTCATTTTGCCGGAGGCGTGTCAACACAGAACAGGTGTACAGTTCAGCTTGCTTCTGTCAGGAAAAAAAAAGTGTCAACAAAGAACAGCTATTTTGGCCAGTGATCCGACCATTCAGCTTGTTCTATCCAAAGAATTTATATGACTACCGAGAAAATCTGTTGGTCGCCCATGCCTTACGTCCGTCCAGACGTACGTAGCCTGTCATAAATCATTTTTCTTTTACAGCTAGTTCCAACAAGCAGAAACCAAGAAAACCAGCTTTTGAAGAAAAATATTTAACTTACTGTTTTATTTTTATGTAAAAATTCCATTTGTTTTAACATACAATGGAGGTGAACTTTCGGGTTAGTTTCAATTTCAACTGGCCTACCGCTGTTAACGATGCCCAAGCTCATAACATTTCCTGAAACTTGTTCACGATTGCGATCGATGAATCAACGTTTCGTATCTATAGCCAATCGAACGGAAGGCAGGTTCAACGTACGTTCATGAGGACAACAGAAAGCGTATAGACGCGCATCACTGTAGCAGGTTGCTTGCTTCCATCTGGGTCCTACAAGATGTTACAGCTCCTCTGCGTCGACACAAGCGATTGGATGATGGAAGCACGTAAGGTTGTGAGCGGCGCTCTCGTCGCCAACAAGCCATGCAGTTGAGGTCTTTTGGACCAGGTCTCTCCTGCTTTAAATGGCAGTGAGCACACCATGCCACTTGAGAGATGGATGAGGCTCGTTCTTCGCAAGGCGGCTTGAATTAGTTGCATTGGCACGAGTAATTATCTTCCCATCCAAATCCATATCCAGATCTGGACGTTTCCCATCAACATCTATCCGGCCGCGAACGGCTCGGGATTGATGATGTGATTGCTCGAAGGGTACTGATGCGTCCCACGTATAGTCGCGGTTGAGATACCGTTATTAGACGCTTGATCATGTGCAGCAAGCACTAGTCAATTCACGATGATGTAAAGGAACGGGTCTCACGCTATCTAAACGCACTCGTTCGGCTATTAACGAACGATTTTGACTTGGTGACGTGCTTAGGAGCTGCATGTGCACTCAAGTAAGATAGTACTAACGCTAAACGTCACCCTAGCGGCCTAGCAAACACACACATGCATGTACGAGTACACTAATTGACCTGCTCCGTACACACGAATATTTTTACATATATAGTATAGTATATCTTGTTTGACAATCTAAACTTGATTATTACTAGCACGCAGTTCGGGTGCGTACGTGCGCGACCGTTGCATGTGCAGCGTAGCTTACCTTAGACATGCATGTACACGGTCCTGTGTCTGACCTGCGTGTATACGGCCCACCTGGCGTCCATGCAGAATTGCAGGTCCCACGAAACTCCGTCCGGTGCGTAGTTTTAGCTGCTGGGCTGGAAGTCGCCGCGTTGAAATCCTGAAGTGCGAAGACGTGGCGTCAGATGCAACCGATTTTTAGAGACAGGGTCAGAGGATAGACATTACTGAATACTAATGCACTAGTACCATCGAGCTTAGGTACGCAGTAGAAAAGTTGATGTATTTCGGCGGCTTCTCTTTTACTCGTTCTGGCGCTGTTGCGCATGTGCAATGTGCTTCTGCCTCTGATAGTTGTGTCACTGTACGAGACGTGATCGCTCGCACAGGGAATCGCCGACTGCGTCTCTTATGATTAATGGGATAGCGGCGTTGCGCCCAACTCGCCTGCTTGTTTTATCCAAATAACAGTGACATTGGTGACTTTTTGTATGCAGCGGATGAAAATAACACATGCGTCCACAGTTGTGTAGAGACCCTACATGCTTGCTCATCAAGAATAGGTCAGCTAGCTGGGGACTTTGCGGCTACATGCACATCATCAGTTGACGGACGCGTGAAACGTGATGAGGAAGGAGCACCGTGCATGAACTCTAGCTAACTTCCGCCGTTGAAAGAAATAAACTTCCAATACCGATGGGAATATAACACCCATCACGTCAGCCACCGTAACCATCGTGGCACGTTCGCGCATGTATCAGTCCACAGCATCTCTACGCAATTGCATGGAATTGTTATACCTCAAACCGTTGGCGTACCACTCACTGTTCCAAGACGACAAATATCCAACAAAGTTTCGAGTTACCAAAACCTTGTACTACCATCGAGGCCTGATCCCCATTCCCGGTTCGCGCGAGCCCGCTCGTCCGGGTATTTGAACCGCGCCTGCCAACTTTGGTACGGTCCAAGCAAAACGTCCCAACGGAACAGGGCAGCATGGGGGCGCATATGCATATGCAGCCATGCGCCCGGCCGGCCAGGTCAACACGTTCGTACGTCGTCCGAACGGGCCGGGTTGACCGCGACCCGGCGAGCAGCTTCGGCCGGCCGGATCGATCGCTCGGCGCCATGCCAGTTTCCGGCGGCAGGTTACGGGGGCGGACACAACGCGAGCACCGCGTCCTTGGACCGGTTCATGGCTCCGGCTCGGCGCCCGTGATTTCGCGCAAAAGCTTCGGCCGGCCTAGCTAGCGGACGCTGCCAACGCGCGGATACTTTGATCTCGAAACTTCTGGCGCGGGTCTTCCAGACATGTACAAGTTCACGCGATCGAACGTACGTACGCATAAAGTCGTATTAAATTTTTTTGAATTATGTACGAAAATTTGGAAACTTACATGTACATGAAATTTGGTTTGAGTAACCTCTGCTGCATAATCTATGTAAGTTTCCATGACAGAGTCTTGAGTCTGGCTCCGCCACTAAACACAAACATACTTACGACCAGGCCTTATCCAGTGGGGTAATTAACGCGAGCTTTCACTCTCTGTCTGATATTTTTTGGTTTGTATATGCATCTATACATACATACATAGTAAAAGATGACTGCCGCGGTCTTCTAGCAACTGTCTTAATTTACAACTTGAGCTACGTACGTCTACCTGTCAGGTTTGAGAGCTACGTACGTCTACGTGGTTATACTCGCTAGAAATAGGAGCAGAATTGACAGGCGACGATGGAGATCACAGAAGCAGCAGACTACATTTCTAAACGGTCACAGTCCCAAAGAGAGAAGAAAACAAACTGGGGGCTTCTGACGCGTCACTTCAGATAGAGATACAGATACCGTAGTATATGTGACTCTGTTCTTGGGTAACAACGAGCGAAAACTACCTCAACATTACGCCTGCATAGATAATACACGAATTTAAAACGGCCGCATAGCTTTGAACGTTTTAGAGTTTCAGGATATAATATCATCTGTCACTTGTCATCCCGGTCTTCTTCAAGGAATCAGAGTTCAGAACTAGGTGCAAAAACAATGCCGATTCCAGGGGAGTGAGGACTCTGAGGAGTGTCCACCAGGGCATCCAAAGAAACTTTCCTGCAAGTTAACAGCGTTTCGGTTAGCTTTCCACGTCGCGCGACCTAGGCGCCATCGCTGCGGCGGAGAGCGACCCACCCACCAGGGTCACCGGATGGACGAATTCGGACTCCAAGCTGACTGACCTCTTCAAACGGGAACCCGAAGACACCAAGGCGTTCGTCGTTATAGTCAAAGGAGATAGATAGATATATCAGCTGTATACGTTTGATTCGTTCGCTTGGTCTACCCGGGCAATTCGTTCTAACGCCCCGGGCACCGGCGCTCGCATGTCACCGTGGTTTGCGTCGTGCGGCAACAGCTAACAAACTGCGAGCGCTTACTTCGAAACCGATGATCCGGTCACAAACTCACGACACGGTCACCATCTGAAAGAGAGACCAGATCGAGGGCTGAACTTTAATCCAGTTTCGTCAGATGATGGAATGGAATCGCTTTAGTCCCTGGATCACCGGGCGCTGGACCTTGCCGCACGGGACAAACAATGGTGTCACATTTTGTTGTTGTTTTGGGTCTCTACAATCTTTAATGCATTCCAAGGACCTTGCATATCTCGCTGACAAGAATGGTGATGACTGGATGGTCGTCATCTCAGGCCCGCCAGGTCCCGAGTTCACAACGCAAAAGACAAATGATGTTTCGAATGAGAAGCAGTGTGAACATGAGTAGCCTGGACACAAATCCATCCATCAGCAGAGCGAAGGGGCTATAGCCCACTGCAGTGATGCAAACACGGGACGGGAACGGATAAGACGATATACATCACATCACCTGATTTGGAGGTTTTGAGCGTTTCAGCGCTGAAACATGTGCACTTAAGATGGCTGGGACAAGTTTGGGAGATGGACCGGGAATTGAGTACTTCAATTCAGCTGAGGCCAGCAAGAAAGATGTCCACGTTTATGTGAGGTCAGGTTGGAGCCCATCGGAACCTTTTTCCTTTTATGTTTTTTTTTTGAGAAAAACCTTTTTCCTTTTATGTGAGGGCCAGTGAACTGAACTCCATGTCTGGACCCTGGAAATGGGCCTACGTGTCTTTGTGCCAACAACCAAGCTCCATTTCTGGACCTTGAAAATGGGCCTCCAGTTCTCGAATTTACGACTTTCTCAGCTACACATTGAAAATGGGCCTCCAGTTCAATCGTCAGTGAACATGGGCCTACGTGTCTTTGTGCCAACAACGAAGCTCCAGTCAGTTGCCGCCGTCAATCGTCAGTGCTATCTCAAATTTGCCTTTTGCTCAAAAAAAAAAAAAACTCAAGTTTGCCAACGGCCATGGACATGACGCACTGCTGAACCTGAAGGCACTTCGTCGGGTAAGGTGCTACACCAATCAGAAATGGCTGCCATGTCACCTGGGCCAGATGGCTCCTCTCACATCCACTTGGCAAATTGTTTTCTGGATCAAGTGCTGGTAGCTGTTGGCAGGCCAGAAGCACAAAGCGACAGAAGAATTTGGCCCTCTCATGTACTTGGCATCGTAGGCGTGAGTGCGTGACTTGGACCCCGATGAACAACAACGTTTCATGGATCTATACGGAGTGGCAGCCTAATTTGCCTTTTTTCGGGAAGTGCATTGCATGTAGGCTTTGATGCACTGGCCAGTGACTGTATAGACTGTATAAATTGGTCAAGTGGCTAAAATAGTACACTTATCTATCTTGCATGATAGTCATGTGTACATTTATCAAGAAGGAAAATCCGGTCGCCTGGAGCCCTGGACTATGATAGGCAGGATAACATGTACATAGAACTAAGCCCTAGAACTAAAATTGAGCTGAAGCTCAAACTCCTCGAAAAAGAGGCGGAGTTTTGTCTTTTCTCATTTTTCTTTAATGTTTAGTCAGTTTTAGGAGAGTTGGTTGACTAGGAGCTAAAACTTTAAGAGATGAGCTATCTAAAAGTTTAGTCACTATATTTGGATGTGAATTAACTAAAATTTGTTTGCTAAAAGTTTAGGAGGTGAATCCATACAATGCCTTATCAAAAAAAAAAAAGAAAAAAATCCGGTCGCCTGGACTATGATAAGCAGGATACCATGTACATAGGGCTAAAATTGAGCTGAAGCTCAAACTGCTCGAAATTGAAAAACGGGACATTCTTTTCTTGTATAAAAACGGTA
The DNA here is from genome assembly GCA_000970635.1 of Eragrostis tef. Lineage (NCBI taxonomy): Eukaryota > Viridiplantae > Streptophyta > Magnoliopsida > Poales > Poaceae > Eragrostis > Eragrostis tef. The sequence continues at coordinate 108,662 of LAPY01001600.1, forward strand.
TAATTAAAATTCACCAGTATTAAAACTGATGTCTCCCCTGAATCCAAGAGCTTTTCCACATTTGGGAAGGTATCGATATCGCGACAAGTGGTCAAGTGGATACATCAACGTACTAGTAGCAGTAGCACCAATTGAAGGGATATGCCTTGTACGCATGCACATAAGCGGTACGAAACGAGAGGCTCATATTTTCCATGCGAAGGATGGTGACTTTTGTCATCAAAATGCTTTCCGTTCAGGCGGGGCTTTTCTGGCCCAGCGGATGAGCGTAGGATGCAATGAACCAATTGGGACGGCCAACGTTATGTCCAGTTGTCAATGCCGATTCCACAAATCCATATGCTCCTAGGCACCGATCCATGGATTTGTCACGACAATCTTATCCCCAACAAAGTCTGCAATCTCACGAGGACGTCAATAATTCATGAAGTACGATACATTTGACGATTGTAAAAGGTAAACGAAAGGGCAAAGATTGTCAGAGCATAAAAGTGCAAGTGACAAACACACATATAGGCTTCAGATTCAGTGTATGATGCCACGAGTAGCCAATCCATCTGCTCCCATGATTTGTGGGATCGTTTGGTGAAAAAGTTCTCAACAGCACTTGACTTGTTCGTTCGTTGCGATCAACGGCTTGTCAGACAGCCTGAAATAATACGCTAGCTAATGCAGGATAAAAAAAAAGTCAAGCCTACTAAGGCACGTTTCGCCTTCTCGTGCATGCTCTCACGGTTGCATTTGAGACGATCGTGTGATCAACGGCTTGTCAGCATGTCATTAGCCTTTTAGTAGGTCTTATGCACTGGTGCACCTTCATCCGGAACAGTGCCGATTCCACTTCATTTCAAGCAAGCGTGGAAAAAAGGATCAGTATTTGCTGACACTCCCACGGCTAGAAACAACATGGAAGGAGCACAACTCCAGTGTTGATGTAGACTTCCATGACTAGAAATCACTCTTGCGAGTTATCCACGTGAGGTTTGGCACGTAGTGGCGATTTGCGTTTTTTTAGTCCTTCTATCATCTGGCTCTATAAAAAAAATCATTAGTGGTCTTGCGCAAAGCCGTATGCTTTGGTTTTGATTGAGCGTCAAATTCAGTGCACCGGTCTATTTCGAGCTGCATACCTGAGTGAGCTGCTCACAGGGAACTATTCTGGTTGTATTGCCATGTCACATCAGGACAAGACAAGAAAACGGTTTTGATTGTAGGCATTGTGTGAAAGAGGATTTGCAGAAAGGAGTTATTCTTTCCCAGATTCTGGGGGTCGTTGATGTGGATTGGCCTTTTGCGGTCTTTTGTACAAAATGAAGTGGTTTTTACTGTAGGTCGACTTGCAATATTCAGGCTGTGGACCTCAGAATGCGAAAACTGAAGCAGAGTGTCTGTTTGGACTAAAATTTGTTCTCGAGATAAATCATGACAAACAGGTTTCGTTTACGAGCCGTTTGGTTAATACTAACCATTTCAGTGTCCTGCCGTATATTCCGGAAGCAGTGCTGATTTCATTTCAGCTCAGGGAAGGGTGGATCACGAAGCAGTAGTTGCCGAAGCTTCTATCGCCGGAAACAGCATAGAAGGAGCACGATCCCGCCATCCCGGTGTGGTGCCGTAGGCTTCCATAAGCATTGAAATTGAAAATTATGGGAAGAACATGTGACAGTTTCGCATGTGAGTGGAAAATGGCATAATATTTTTATTTTTTTACCCATTTCGGATTCAGAAAAACAACGTGTAGTCTTCTAGAAGCCGCATGCATGGTTCAGTGCACCGGTCTGTTCTGTGTGACTTGCTCGCATGAAAACTCTTCTGACTGTATGTTTGTATACAGCTATGTCATATCAGGACAAAGGTAAGGAATCAGAAAGGGACTTCGCAGAAAGGGACTTCGCTTTCCTAGATCCGACTTGGTTTGGGCCACTTTTATTTACTGTAGAGTGACAAAACTGATGGGAGTATCTTCTACAAACTTTTTTTCCCCATTCTCCTGCGTTTTCACGAAACAAAATTGTTGTTCAAGATTGGTGTTTGTATCTTCTTTAAAGATAAGAGATTTTGTAACAAACCTCCATGTCATCATATCTGAGCTGTCTGGTTGCGAATTGCCATTGCGAAGATAATTCTTACTGTGCAGACATGCATGATTATTACTCCTACACTGCAATTAGAAGCCTGAACACACAGGCGAACCAGCTTCTGTACTGAACAGTGGAGTTGTGATCAAAGATTCAGGGCACACCAAGCTAGTACGCACTACTGTTTTGAGTTCAGTTAGGTTTTCAACGTCAACTAGACGGCAACCAGTATGGCAGCACGCAGAGCGGAAGGAACCAAGCAGCTTCATCCGACGGATTTCCTAGCCTGTGCCACTTTTTCGTCGTCATCGCAGCGAAGTGCTCTTTTCCAACTTTGATCCTTGGAAAGGTCGATTCGCATGAATATGAAAACAACCGTGTGTCCTTTTCAGGCTCCATGACGTTTCTTTTAATCTGAGAGCTTTAAGCGTAAGTAACAGTGCAGTCAGAGTCTAGGGGAAGACCGGACAACCGTGAGCAAGATACTACTACCTCTCTTCTCTGGCTAAATCACTAAAATTTTGACGGTCACGGTGATAAGAAAAAGGAGTCTTCAGCACGTTGAAGATCTAGTAGGTCTGAAAGCTTGAACAGTGCTGTTGTTATCGCCTAGTCCTGTGGATATACTACGCATCGACAATTCGAAATGCACATGTAGATCCTGCGTGTCAGCTGAAGTCAGCATGGGCCATCCGTTCTTGGATCGGACGATGCACGTTAAGCACTGTACTCGCCCTTACGTCCAAAGGCAGAGACGGATTGGAACGAACGGCCCTGGAAGCTGCCGACTTGCCGAGGATGTGGACACTGACGTCTCCCGCACGCGAGACAAGGCAAGTCTTTGGTGCACCTACACCTCTGCGACCGTGACCTTGATCCGAAGGCACATCCATTTTCTCGATCAGAAACGTAGGGCCTACAGTTTCTTAGTCCACGGTCAAAGTCCAGCTTGACCGTTGACTAGTCTAACCCTCTCTGTTATACTACTGAACTAACAAAAGTGTCTGCGAGCAGTGGAATGGGATCAGAATTAAGTTCAGTGTTCAGCTACGACTTGAAATCCTGAAACTGGTTAGTGCGCTTTCAGATTCCTCCCTTTTCCGTTTTTGATCAGCGGATTCCTCCTTTGTTTCTACTTTCTACATTCTTTAGCTGTTCCAGAGGATCATCACAGCATCTAATGTGCGGAATTTATATAGACCTTGACCCATATGTGTTACTACAGGCGCATATTTATATAACTTGATAACAATACAATTCTGGTACTGTATTTCTTGTCTTATATACACTTAAAAGGGGGTGTTCGTTGCGCTCCTCTCTAAAATTTAGACTTCTAAAATAAAAAAAAGAATCTTATTATTTAAGAGTACTAAATGAAGTCTAATGACAAACCTTTTTACAGATAGATACATCTGGAAAGGTCGATTCGCATGAATATGAAAACAACCGTGTGTCCTTTTCAGGCTCCATGACGTTTCTTTTAATCTGAGAGCTTTAAGCGTAAGTAACAGTGCAGTCAGAGTCTAGGGGAAGACCGGACAACCGTGAGCAAGATACTACTACCTCTCTTCTCTGGCTAAATCACTAAAATTTTGACGGTCACGGTGATAAGAAAAAGGAGTCTTCAGCACGTTGAAGATCTAGTAGGTCTGAAAGCTTGAACAGTGCTGTTGTTATCGCCTAGTCCTGTGGATATACTACGCATCGACAATTCGAAATGCACATGTAGATCCTGCGTGTCAGCTGAAGTCAGCATGGGCCATCCGTTCTTGGATCGGACGATGCACGTTAAGCACTGTACTCGCCCTTACGTCCAAAGGCAGAGACGGATTGGAACGAACGGCCCTGGAAGCTGCCGACTTGCCGAGGATGTGGACACTGACGTCTCCCGCACGCGAGACAAGGCAAGTCTTTGGTGCACCTACACCTCTGCGACCGTGACCTTGATCCGAAGGCACATCCATTTTCTCGATCAGAAACGTAGGGCCTACAGTTTCTTAGTCCACGGTCAAAGTCCAGCTTGACCGTTGACTAGTCTAACCCTCTCTGTTATACTACTGAACTAACAAAAGTGTCTGCGAGCAGTGGAATGGGATCAGAATTAAGTTCAGTGTTCAGCTACGACTTGAAATCCTGAAACTGGTTAGTGCGCTTTCAGATTCCTCCCTTTTCCGTTTTTGATCAGCGGATTCCTCCTTTGTTTCTACTTTCTACATTCTTTAGCTGTTCCAGAGGATCATCACAGCATCTAATGTGCGGAATTTATATAGACCTTGACCCATATGTGTTACTACAGGCGCATATTTATATAACTTGATAACAATACAATTCTGGTACTGTATTTCTTGTCTTATATACACTTAAAAGGGGGTGTTCGTTGCGCTCCTCTCTAAAATTTAGACTTCTAAAATAAAAAAAAGAATCTTATTATTTAAGAGTACTAAATGAAGTCTAATGACAAACCTTTTTACAGATAGATACATCATTACGAGACGAATCTAATGAGCCTAATTAATCTATATTTTGTTGCAATAATGCTACAATAATATTACAATAACAATCGTCTAATCACGTGTTAACTACTCTCATTAGATTCGTCTCGCGAATTAGAGGGGTTCTGCAGTTAGTTTTGTAATTAATACTCTTATATGACAAGATTCTTTTTGTTTAGACCTCTCTAAATTTTAAACCCCGTGCAACGAACACCTCCGAAATGACAACTGCCAACGCTCTACTCACCAAAACAAGCAGGTCGCTATCAAATGTTATAACAAAACTATTTATATTTCTTCTCGAAGACGTCCTGCCCTCGTGCATCTCCTCGAGGACCCCAAGTCGTGATCTGATGAAAATCATGCCCCTGCTTCTGTTAATTATCCAATGACATGTTCTGCAAACAAGTATGAACACTTCAAGATTAAAAACTTTTCTCGACAGTTTATTGCTAGAGGCCAACAATATCTTGTGTATTTGGCTAAGTATACATAATAATTGTGGGTATGAGTTTGCAGGGAACGCTGTTGTTGTTAAATTACCAAAACATAGAGAAAGCACCAACTTGTACTATAAAACTGCCAGCTACTAGTGAAAAAAAAGGACTAAAACCGTACTCTAAAAACTGTAGAGAAATATCATTAATCTTGTAGTGGAATTTCATTGACGTGTGAAACATTAAGATGGTGCAAAAGTTAAGTAGTCATAAATTCCCCTTGTTAAGTTATTGTGAGCCCCTATGTATCTACGTTTTGAAATAAAAGCATCCCATTTAAAAGCATGTCAAGGAATTGAAATTTCTTTTGCCTATTTTTTGTGTCACACAATTACAAATATACATGCAATGTTGTATATGTAAAGATGTTTCTTCTTTGTATGATCCTTTAGGGAAGACCGATGGGGCACATGCCCCTACACACGCCATTATAAGCATGCATGATGTATGTAATGTTGAATATTTTAAGATGTTTTCTTCTTCACACGGATCTTGCCTACACACCAGAGATACCACATTCTACTAACCTCTTGATGTTTTCGTTCTTGCGTTGTGTACATGAATCTATGACTTAGTAGGGGCGCTCTTTCATCATATATTGCATCATGCATCATGTAGTCGTGATTTAAGAAAAAATCACGACTACGTCAAGCAAGAATTCGCTGGACACTGCTAGAAAAGTTAACCAGCCATCTTATATTTATTAATTAGAGTCTTCTTTTGAGGCCTCTACGTTAATCGGACGAAAATGCTAGAAATTCTCACAAAAAAGCAAAACATCTGGC
>LAPY01001601.1:15786-25965 GCA_000970635.1 Eragrostis tef
CTCGCCCCGTGGCTGCGGTTCTCTTTCGAGCACCTGGCTGGCGAGTTGCGCCTCTCCATAGGAGACGACGAGCTGCAGGATTGGTCAATGGGGCACAGGGATCTGGAACTCCAGCTGCCGGTCTGCGAGAAGGCCACGACCATCCACGTCCGCTTCTCGCAGTTGAACCTTCGGCCATCCATCCCGGCGACAGGCAAATTTGAGGCGCTGCGTGAATTGAGCATCGCCTGTTTTGACTTCACCAAGATGGATGTGGAACGGATCGTCTCCTAGCAGTGCCCGCGGCTGCAAAAGCTGGCGCTGGTTGGGTTGGGGGAGTCCAGAGGCGTTCAGGAGTCAGGACCTCTCCATACGCTCCGGCTCGCTTGAGTGGCTCAAGCTTCGCATCAGAATATGTGGCAAGCTCACCGTTCAGGCGCCCAAGCTTGTACGCTTGGAGACCTTCAGGAGCTTTGATGACTACAGGATTTAGTTTTACAACGGCAGCAGCTCCCGCAAGACCACAGTCATCGTTGCCCCGAAACTTGTGGAGGTAATCTGGTGCAGTTGCTACGACCAGCGCTTTGACCACATCATGAATTTGCGTCAATTGTGTTGCATCTCCTTCGTACGGATGATGGTATAAGAAGGCTGGATATTCAGTTGCTTGGCTTTGAGGTATGATATTGTCTTGGTATTGTGACCTATCATACGTAGATACATGCTACTGTTTAGCAAATTATACCACTGTACCTATAATATGCATGAAAAATTCTGTTCTTGTTGTTCTGAACTGTAAATGCTTTGTTTATGCATTCAATGTACAGGTTTATGCATAAATTTGTTCATTTTTAAGTTACCAAGAGACAATACGATGTCTGTGATGATGTATTGAATAAGTTTGCTCCACTTAATTTTCACATCAGTACTTTAGATTGACGCTTAATTTATTTCCTTGGTGCAGGTTCATGTCCTGTCTCAGTATGGTGACAGGGACAATGTTTTTCATTCCTGTTTATTAAGTAGAGCAGAGACGATTATATTCTATGTATTTATTGACATATAGATTAGCGGCACAAAGAGAGTTGCTTGAATATATAATGGAGTTAGCAGTTAAGAAAGAAGAGTTTCCTACTTAATGGTTCTATTGTTTCTCATTTTCCAGGATAAGGTTTCCTTTTCGGATTGTGCCTATGGTCTGTCAGAGAATAAGAGTTCTGAAGGCATCATCCTGAATTCTCTTGAAGAGGTAAACATCAATTACTTCAGGGATAAAGACAAGGTAGATTTGTTAAGAGCTCTACTAAGGTGGAAGTTTATCCCCAAAAGAGTGTCGATTCACGCATCGCCTTTTATTGGTTCCTTGAGCATAGAGACATGCAAGAAAATTGCTAGTTTTCCTCACTGTGATACAAGGGTTGAATTCCATGGTTGGTTGAATTGAAGTTATGGGCGTCATGTATATATGCAGACTCAATTACACAAGTACTCAGTCTTGCACATCGAATGAAAACCTATCGTCGCCAAAGGAGGTTCTCCTGTCGCCTTCACATGATGTCTATGAGCCGAATCGGTAACAGCACAAAGGATGTAATCCCTGGATGTCCTAGATTCAGTATGTGTATGCCTTGAACCGTATTTGACCTGTTGCAAGTTCATTTAAAATTCATATTATATTTCTACACTTTTGATGTATTACTTTGTGGAACAGTCATTGATATATATTGTTGAACAAAAGTGGTAACTGATAAAATTTGGGAATAACCATATGATCCTGCAAATTTAGTATTAGTCAATGTTCATGAATTTTCAGCCCTCCATTTTCTTTTTTTGTCGTTCCAACAAGAATGATTAGTGCAAAATGAACTAACATTTTTGTCTGAAACGATATCAATTTGCGACCGGAGGTAGTAGTTTCTAACATAGAACTGATTCAATTCTTTGTATAGATTATTATTGTTATTGTTCAAATAAAAAACTTCAGAAACGAATTTTGTTTTGCCCAAGTTTCCAAGCTACTGTGACATGCATACACCGCATGAGCCATTTCTGCTCCCCCCGCCCTGCTGCGTAGATTGGTCGTCCTGGGCTCTTGCCACTCAACATTCACGACCCCCGCGAGCTGTTGTTTGACACGGCCGCCGTCCTGCCACATTGTCGTGCTCTCGGACGAACAACTATATTGTGGATCCCACGCCATCGAGAAGGCAGCTCTGCAGAATGGCTGCTGTGGAGGGAGATGGAAAGCAAACCACCAAGGAGTGACCCTTGCATCAATATATCTTTTGAGTGACCCTTGCACCATTATATCTACATAAGTCACCTCTAGGCGAGGCACGGTAAAGAAGATGGATGACTACCATGGACGCCGCACCGCGTGGCCTCCAGTAGTAGTCCAACGACGCGCCACCAAGGAGATAGCCAATGTTCTTCAAGCATCCTACTAAGCTTGAGTAGGCATCAACTAAGAAATTTAAGCGTCCGCTCAAGGGAGGGGTAAACGTGTAGGCTGTCGTATTAAATGTAAACGCGTAGTCTAAAGGTAAATGGACCGGTTTTATTTCTTTCTTCGGCCTATCAGGGTTATGAGTGGCTTGCTCTTCTCTCCCTCCCTATAGTAGCCGCCGCATCGAACATCCTGAGCAGACCAGGTCGCCGCCGCCACTTTGCATGTCCCAACCGTCATTGGCCTTTGCTCGCTGCGCCCCTCTGATCATCCTTGCTGTCACCTTCTGCTCTCTGTCGTTGCACTCCTCTACTGGACATCCCCTGCTCATCCTCGCTATTGGTAAATTCATTGCACTTCTTTGTTTTTTTAATTGAAATTTACATAAACAATAGCTATAATCTAATCATCTAGTGTGTTAGACTCCTAGTTTCCTAATCGTCCCTAGTCGTCCGTTCCATACCACTAGGCGGTTGAATGGTAGTCTGGCGATCATGCAGGTCAATGTACTTCACAAAAATTAAAGGTAGCCCACAGATCTATAGTCGTTGAGCCACACCGTCGAGGAATGGCTTTTGCGCCACCAGCTCTGCATCGCGTCTTCTCTGTGTGGATCTAAGGTGGAGCAAGACTTGTCCATCGCACTCCTCATTGACGAGGTCATAGCCGTTGTGCATAGATATCCTCCTGAGGCATCCATGGAGCACCGCTGAGATACACGCGCACCACCAAGGTCCACAGTAAGAACTTTCTCAATTGGCTTTGGAGTGAAAATACAATGCAAATTATCTGTTAATGACAAAGTTCGTCCTCGAGTGAGAAACTTTGATTTTCGTGATGTTAAGAAATTCATATATATTCACAAGTTGTACAAAGCAATATATCTGACGATCGATCATTATATATGGCAGGGAAAACTGACGTATGTAAGGTTCAAAACTACCCTTTATAAACGGACGATCAGGATATAGCAGGTCTAATATACAATCGTAATCTGACAAAATCCTCATCAGATCTCGTCCTCATCACAAGTCAAATTTGGATTCGAGCACGACGATGGAGCAACGCCACCGCCAACGCCAACGCCGACACGATGGGGACCGCATCAGCTGTCTACCGGATGACGTCCTCCACCGAATTCTCCTCTGCCTCGGCTCCGTCCCCGCCGCCGCGCGGACAACCGTCCTGTCACGCCGCTGGCGCCGCGTCTGGGCGCATCTCCCCGAGCTCGTCCTCTGCGACAATGGCCTGGTCCGAAACCGATCCCTCCTCAACGTCGTCGACGGCGTCCTTGGCGGCAACTCGGCCCCAACACTCCGCGTCCTTGGCATCTCAATGTTCAGCTTATCATGCCGCGTCCCTGCTGCCCGCGTAGCCCGCTGGCTACGCTTCGCATCGCAGCGCGTCGCTGGCGATATCTATCTATGCCTCCCATGGCGTCCAGAACCGGTGAACCAGGGGCAAGCGGTTGAGGAGAACCTCGAGCTTCCGCTATGTGTGAGGGCAACTGCAATCCAACTCAGCCTTGGACATGGGTTCCGGCAGCTCCGGCTTCCCTTGATCGGCACGTTCTCAGACCTGAGGATCTTGAGGATTCAGCAAGCGAAAATCGACATCCGCAACTTGGAGAAACTTGTTTCGTCGAGGTGCCCGTGCTTGGTCGAGCTCCAGCTGTTGGGGGTTATCCTGCTGACCATGTCTGACGTTGCCATACGCTCTGTCTCGCTGAAGAAGCTGAGTTTGGATGTCGAAAACTCCCGCAGACTAGTGGTGGACACGCCATCAATTGAGGAGCTGTCGCTTTCTAAGCTCGAGAAGGTTTCTGTCGCTAGCCTTAAGCTCCCTGAAGTAAATTGTAATGATGCCAATGGTCTGCAATGCCAGCAGCCTGCTGAGGTTGGACGCCACCTTGGACGGTTGGTGGTCAATGGAATCCCTCAGGTGATGGCTGTGCTTATGCGACACTTCACTACCATCAACGAGCTGCAGCTCAATCTCCTTGTTTCACCGGTATGCCAATTGTACGATTTCAATATTTTTCTTATCTGGAATTTATGTGTAGGTTTTATGATGCGTCTAGATTGTATTGTTTTGATATGCAGGGTGAGGGATATAAGAGCTTTCTTAGGTCCACGATGAAGGTTGCCCATTGCGATGTTCTGACGCTAAACCTTACGGCAGAATGGCATGCCTCCGCACCAAGTCTCTTGCATCTTCTCAGGAAAACAGTTGGTCTTAGGAAACTTGTGGTTTATTTGCCTTTGACGGTAAGCTTCCAATAAATCAAGTTTTTCTTTTTGATATGATGACTGAAGACATACTGATTACAGTATAGTTCATTTGCTCCGTACCTACAGTCACCTATCCGTCAGGGTCTTCTGTATTCAATAAGCATTTTGTATGACAAATAAAACTTATCACTATCATTGCGTTTCCCTGTCCAGGAGAGTTCTCAATGCGTGCCAGGATGTGCCTGCAGTCGTAGAGGGAGTTTGAGGACTGACATTGCCCTTGATTCATTAGAGCAGGTAGAGATCCATGACTTCAAGGGAGCAGAACATCAGGTGGAACTTGTGAAGCTACTGCTATCTTTCAAGAATACAGTGCCAAGGAGTATTGTCATTTGTTTATCGTGCCTGGCTCCTCCACCGAATCAGGAGATATGCCAAAAGATAAGAGATGGACCTCATCCAAATACACAAGTCAAATTCTTCATGCATTCTCAAGGGAACTGGGTGCCGTATGTGCATGCCAGATAGAGGTTAACTATTAGGTCTGAATTACCAACAGAGTAATCGAATCTGTGTTCCTGTTTGAAAGATGTGTAGTTGTCATTGTCTTCATGTATACTTTCCTAGGAACATGTCAGCTTTGATGGTCAACATTCATCAAATGATAGATCTGTAAACTAGTGATATGTCGAACTATGTTCAGCAAAGCCTTTATTCATCTATAAAATACAATAGAATTATATTCACATATTCCTTCTGCTCGTCAATACGTTATTTTTAAGTAAATTTCACAAACCCACCAAAACTTTGGCGTTATAGTCACAAACCCAGAAAGTATACATCATGTTTCACAAAACCGCAAATATTTTATTAATAGACTAAATTATTGGTGACATGTGGAACCAGATTATGAGATATGGTATGAGTTAACAATATGGTGTTTTTTTAGACAACACTCTAAATTATTGGTGGGTTTATGAAATATGCACTGTACTTGGTGAGTTTGTGACTATAAAACCATAGTTTTGGTGGGTTTGTGAAATTTACTCTTATTTTTAGACACACTAATTAAGCAGCATTTTTTATTTTTTAAGGCATACAACAAGGGAAGCCATTAATTAATTATCTAAGGCTGTTCCAAAGTCAAGTTTTGAAAACTGAAGATAGTATTCCCTTTGACTTTAAATGTTTTTTGAAGTAATCATTATCATATACTCTCTCTCCCAAAACATTTTAAACTTTGACTGTTAATAACTCAATATTGAGAAATATTAACAAACTTTTAATTATATATAGATTCACTATAAAACATATATCATAATATGTATTTTATTTAAAATATTTTATTTTTAAAAATATAATAGATCCAAGTTGATAATGTTTGACTTTGATCAAATTATCAATCCCTTATATTTGGGACAGAGGGGGTAGAAATATGTAGGGCATAGAATACTATAGGGAGTATGACTCCTTCCGTGTAACTTGATGTTTCTTTGGGAACGCCTATACCCAGCGTGTGACACACCCAATTTATCATTGGTCACCTGTTCTCAGGTCCTATTTAGATCTACCTCTTAAAATTTTAGCTGGCTAATTTTAGTTGCTTTGTATCAAACATGATCACCTAAAATCTCCTAAACTTTTAGCCCTTCCCCTCCTAAACTTTTAGCCCCTAGTCACCTCAAAGCTACTAAAATCGTCTAAACATATAAAAAGGTAAGTAACACATAAAAAATGTAACAAAAGTACAAAAGTCAGAGATATTAGTTAGGGATCAAAACAAATACCTCATAAAACTAGTTGGCTAAAAAATTAGCTAGCTAAAATTTTAGTTGGCAGGACCTCAATCTGATTGTTGCTGAGTTTTTGCCTGTGCATTCATCTATATATGAATCTTTATATATGTTTGAGAGTGAGTTATGGAGCTATATGCTGAGTGGAACTAGGTGTAATCTCTTTGTTTTACAGAATGCTTGTAACATGAATATGTACTCAAGCTAGTACAGATTAATATAATTTTCTTTTGACTAAAAAAAGAAAGACACACCCAGCTTAAACGTAGCGCGGCCACGGCTTGGTACTGAGAAACGTAGTGGCAGCCCAGCATCCCAAGTGGGACGTTGTTGATTTTTATTTTCGTCTCTTCCATGCACAAGAACGGCTGAGCGGGATTGGGAGAGAAGCTCACGCTGCTGTCTTTAGGCAGGACAGCCGGAGCGAGAGTGGCAATATTACTTATCGAGGGCATGTGCTATTTATTGAGCTATATAGTTGAGCTGTAATATGACGATGTTTTTAAAATGGATGAGGTTTCTCTTCTGTGTAGGTGGTCTTCATTGCCTCATAGGAACGCATTGGATATACTTCTAGGCTATAATAAAATGCACGGTGATGGAGACTTGCTTCTAATGGCTCATAATTTTATCAATAGACTTTCTTTATTTGATTGTTATATTTTGGAGGTTTTGAACTTTGGACTGTTGGCTCTTCCTTTAGCAAAACTGGGGTGATTTTTTTAGTGGACGACTTATATATGCATTCATTAATACAGTTATAAAGCCTAGTGGTTACAAGATTCTCAATAGCACCTCAAGTCTCGGGTTTGACTCCCTATGAGTGAATATTTTCGATGATTTAACGACGTTGTGTTTTCAATGGTAGACGATGTTCCCGTTGACAGCAAGACGCCAATGCTGACTTCGCCAACCTCAAAAATTCGACGGTTTAGTCTTCTAAGATGCTCATAGATGTAGAGTCTATATATGTGCGTTCATAGTGGTGAGTGTGCGTGCATTGTGAGTGTCTGAGTTGTAATGGAAAAAAAACAATTATAATGCACATTCATTTTCTTTTTGAAAAGGATACTCAATTGATTGGCTACGAACTTGTCAATACAACACAAAAAAATGCATACGCACACAACACAACTGTTAATAACTATAGGAGAAACCGGAAAAGATTGGAAGCAAGTCCAAATTTTGTCACACAGCTTCAATACTTTTTACTACCTCCATTCCAAAACGAAGGGCAGACTAATTTTATCATAACAGTTCTTGATTTATTTTATCTTTAAGTCAAACTACCCTAAGTCATTCTAGAAAATGAATATAGGCGCAAGTATCTTTGTTTTGGGCAGTTGAATATAGCATCGTTGCAGCTCTTCTTCGACTTGGCAATAGCTTTCACTCGAATGCGGGTATCTTCCATTTGTTTTTCATGGAATCCACCACCTTTAATTGCTGCATGAATCTTCGCGCATAGAGCTGATACAATTAGCGGTACATGCCGATTAATTGGATACGAAATGCTCTGTGTTGACCACGAGGAGTAATTTGCTCCAACTGTGCAGTCCAGGTTTGACGTGCTGACCTCGCTTAATTTATGTGACTAGATATGACTTACTATTTTAAATGGCCAAATTCCTTTTCTATTGCCAATCTGTACCTCGAGATGTGAGTTCCACAAGTGTGTCGTAAGTAAACTTACGGTAATGATTTGATTACCTTAAATGAGTTGACATGGATAGGTGTGTCCATATCCCGGCCTACTGGTGTTAACGATGCGTGGGCCAGGCTGGAAATGGAGATTAAATAAGCTCGCGAAGACTGACTTGCCGAGTTTCTAGGTCACGACCTGGGAAGTCGACGCTGTTCACACCAATTGAAAGTCAAGTTTTCTTTTTTTTTTTTTGCGAGGAGAAGACTCAAGTTTTCTGGGCAGAGAAGTGGCATCATGCTGGCTAAGAACTCCACAACGCAGGGGGAATCAAGCCTTCGTGCAACGCGAGCTTGGCGCACATGCATCAGCCCACGCATTACTCAGAAGCATCCAACGCGAGCTTTGCCGGCAATGGCATCCGAAGAATCTCGGAGGCCGTGGTTCGGAAGCACCGAAGACTCGTGGGAATACAACCTACGCAAGTACCTCCTGCTACTGGCCACGCTGGTGGCCACGGTCACATACACCGCCGGTTTCAACCCTCCGGGCGGAGTCTGGCAGGACGCCGATGCCGCCTCCGGCCGTCTTGCCGGCGATCCCATCATCCGGGACACCAGTCCCCGCCGGTACCGTGCGTTCTACTACACTATCACCACTGCCTTCGCTTCCTCTCTGGTGGTCATCGTGCCCATCCTCATCCTGGCCGTCCTCCAAGAGAAGAAGAAGAAGAAGGCGCACCTGCCGCCACTGCTTATCCTGCGCTCTGCCATGGTGCTGGACTTGTTCAGCATCATGGGGGCGTACGCCGCAGGTACCTGCCGGGACAAGTTGACGGCTGTTTATTCATCTGTCCTGGTGCTCCTCCTTGGTGCCTATGTCGTTGTTCGAATGGTGTGGACTACGGTCACGAAGATGGAGAGCGAGATCAAGGAAAAAGAGATGATGGAAAAAGAGCGGCACAAGGACCTCCAGAAGCAACGCAAGATGCTTATGCTGCTCGCCACGTTCGCGGCGAGCGTCACATACCTGGCCGGCCTCAGCGCACCAGGAGGTTTCTGGAACAACTCCGAGGACGGCCACGGGGCCGGACACGCTGTCTTGAAGGGGCGCCATGATGGACGCCTCCAGGTGTTCTTCATCTTCAACACCACGGCCTTCGTGGGATCCCTGCTCATCATTGTACTGCTACTGGACAAGAAACTGCGTTGGAGCAATGAGGTACCCTTCTTCGGCTGTACTTAAAAAAAAAGGTGTAAACCCTGTTTTTTTTTGTGTGTGTACAATTCTTGAAGTCCAGTAAGAAACCATGCCTCCCAAATTCGAGTAGTCATCATTGACTTGTTGAAAATGATGCTCTCATTATTTCTATCTGCACCATTTGAAGCCCAAAGCACCCCATTCTCTTGTTCTCTAGCAGAACATTTCAAGAGATTGCAGCTTGCTGGAAATAGTGGCCTCACTTGACTGCACAATTAATGTCGTTAAGCATCCTGGCCCTATATTCCAGCGCTCTCACAACAGTGCCATTGCTTTCCCTGGTACCTCATTTTTTCAGTTATATGCAAACTTTTATATATGTTGAATAGATTGTAGATAATCTCTACTATAATAGAATCACAAGTTGGTAAGTTTTATCATCAAGGACTGTCAGCCTCTCCGCCTAAAATGCTCTGCACTGATTAAGCTGGGACCCACCAATGTTGCCCTTTCCTCCAGCCTCCTGTCAGGAGACAAGCAAGAAGCCGGCACGACCGCAGGCCTGCCATGCCTGCAGCCCATTAACATGCCAAACTGCTTAAATAACGTCGAATATTTCTGTGATTCATCTGGTATATCCAATACTTTGTGATTGTTAGTGTCTTCCTGTGCCAACGCTCGGAGCACCCGAGTGGCCAGAGCCGGTAGGCTCCGGGAGCTTCGCTCCTGTCGGCCCGGGTTCGACTCCAAGCCGCGGCACCGCTGCTGTGAATAGTGCCTGAAAAATGGTACTGTTCACTGCAGTGTAAAAAAATCCCCTCGCCTTTTCTGGATCAAAGCACATGGTAAAAGACTCGCGCCGGAGCTCACAACGGCCAGCTGAGTCCC
>LAPY01001602.1:1862-19979 GCA_000970635.1 Eragrostis tef
ATCAATCTTCTTAGTGAGTCCCTCCAAGAGCAAGTCGTCTCAAGCATTAACGAACCCTCAACACCTGAATCCATCCCTTCTTTGTCCACTTTCCACGATTTGCCTGTTGAGCCTCCTCCGATACCAAGAACAGTGATGGAGGAAGAAGAAATTCAACCTCCTACGTTCAGAGACAAATACAAAGAGTATTCTGAGAAAAAGTCTCAAAATACCTATACTTGGGATTCGAAGCCTACGGCACAACTTCCTCGTTTTGATCCTAATAACAAGCCTGGAAATCCGCTTCTGCCTATCGCTCAAGACATCGAATAGTGCAGCCTCCAGATCCTGAGCAAAGTCCGCTTGAGGAAGTTAAGATTATATCATCCAAGCCTTCCCTGGATGAGGATGCATTCGATTTATTTTGCATTTTACAAGTTTCTGCGATTTTCTGAGGAATTAATTTGCAAAAGGATTCAAAATGAGCGCGACCAATCAGATCTGGGCCACAAAGGTGACCACAGAGAAACATGGCCACAATAGATCTGGCCAGTCCGGTGCGAGGACACACGCGGGGCCACAAGGCGGCCACACACGTTCCCGCGCAGCCACACGCGATCCAGACCATGTGGTCTAGGGTGCGCTGGGAGGAGTTTCGCCGGCATGCGGCGGCGCGCTCGCCGGAATGGCGTTTCCAGCGACCAAAAGGGAAATGGTGAACGCGAGGAGGGAGTGCGCGAGACGGAGAGCTCACCTAGGGGACTTGGAGCGAGAGATGGTGGCCGGAAGTTCGTCGGCGACGAGGAGCGACGGACGGAAGGAGTACGGCGGCATCGCGGAGGCGAAGAAGGGGTCGAGGTGGGGCCGGATCTGCATGGAAAGCTTCACAGCGGCATGGTGGATCTCGTCGAGGGCACGGGCGTCGACGTGGTTGCCGGGAAAGTGGTCGGAGGCGACGAGCTCCTCGCGGCGGTGGAGAACGGCGACGGGGAAAAGCTCGATTCAGGCGGCTTTGCTGCGAAAGTAAGTGAATGGTGGTGTTACAGGGGCGCGTGAGTTGGGTGCGAAAACCGATGAGGAAGGAATCGAGAAAAGGCTCACCGGAGAGAGTGGAATCGACGACGGCGACGAGGAAGCTCGACTTGCCGGCCTCGAGGAAGAAAACCCGATTCGCGCTCCTCAGCCCGACGAATGGACATTGAGCTCCATGGGAAGACGTTAGGGGCGTTGGCGAAGCTTGGGTTGAGGTGGCTTGGCCGGGAACAGCTTGTCGACGGCGAGCTTTGCTCGATAATGGCGGCGGCTCCGATTGGCTAGGGTTTGGGCGAGGGGGAATGAGGGGAAGTGGCCGAGGAGGGGAGCAGGATGCCGTTTTTGACGACGCGGCACGGCGAGGAGCGGGCCAGGGCGCCGCACGGCGTCGCTGTACGTCGCCGTCCACGCGGCGCGCGGCGTCGAGCCATTTCAGTGAGAGCGGAGTCGCTGACAGGTGGGTCCCATTTCGTGTACTCGATTTGAGCTAGCAAATGAGCTCCAAAAAAAAAGTGAAACCGGTCTTGATAGGAAGATTGAAAGATGGAGAATCCAGTGACATAACATGCACATCTCAATTCGCAAGGGAATTCAAATGGGAGTTGGTCAAAGTTGGTCACTTTGGAGACTTTGGGGATTTATAAATTCTCCAAAATTTGGATTTGAGAAGGGATACCTACAGAATTTTTGGTGGGTGCAAGTTGTTACATAAAGTTTTGAGTTGCTTTACAAGCATTGGTTTGACACTTGTTTGAATTAATTATTTCGAAATTGAATTTGATTTGGTTTTCAGTTCGGTTCAGTTTGGGCATGAGCACTAGGGATTTTAGTGACACGGGGTGTCACACAGACTACTTGGCTTACCGATTTTTCTTAATGTAGAAGTAAGCATACACCATAGGCCACGGGACTTAAGGCCCAATGTCACTGTTTAATATGGCCATCACCAGTTGGTACCATTTCAACTCTGATACTAATGGTTTGATCTCGTTTTTTCACATTATGAATCCAGCGAAAATACTGGTTGTGTTTTTGATAATTGATGCTCAATATGAAACTGCCCTGAATTTCCAATTCCACCATTATCATGAGTTTCTGTGTGCTGTAGGACTTGGAAAGAACGGTTATGTGTTTAGCCTTGCTTCTAATATTAGCTCGACATAAAAAGGAAAAACCCTATGAGGTGTGTTCGCATGATCAGTTCTTCAGTTGATATTGTCTGTCCCTAATAAGTACGACTAAACTACGAAAGCTGATAAATGTCTTGGTCCCCATGGGGAGCAAATATCCTTTTGTCGGGCACAACAGTGCGTACCTCGTTTGTGAAATAAAGGTGGATGTATAGTGAAATGCCACAGGATCCCACTTTGCAAAAGTTGATAAGTGCTCCAGCGGTTCTACCATCTTTCATGGGTTGGCTCTTAGGGCCTACAAATCTTATTGATAATTTTTTACTTCTTTGCCTTACGGCTGGTATTGGCAGAGATGATAAATATATTTTCTGAAGCAAAATGTGTCTCTGAGTTATTCCGTGTCATAAACAGGACGCCATTTTTGCATTATATCACCGAAACAGTTCTGTCTATCTTAATGTTCAAGCTTTCAAGTCCCCAAAACATATAAAAATGTGAGAAAAGCTTCAATGGCACTGTGACGCATATGTTTAATTGCTTGCATTCAACTTTTGTATGTATTTTATTATTTGGAAGTTTGTTTCCTCTTTCCATGCAGCATGTACTATACACACTGTTGGTTGTGCTCCTACTGCTGCACACTACTAGAGAAATAGAGATGTACTTTACAAGTGTACATATCTTTTATCTTATTTCAGCTTATTGCACCACAATATGAACTGACATTGACCACAATGTCTTTTTTAGTGACTATAAACAAAACTTAATCTGAGCTATCTCCGTGTGCCATATACTTCTGGCAGATTTCATAACGCCTAGACAGGTTAAATTCAGACAGTGCTAGATAAAACTATGACTCACGGGAAAACTCAACCCTGTCAGATGATTAAAAAATACTCTGGACTTGACACAGGCTCAAACCCGACCCAATCTTTCGCTCCATCATGATGCCGTTGGTAACTCGGTATAAATGTGAACAAGGAGTGTAAAACAATTGCTTCAAAAAGGAGTGTAAAACAATGAGAGTGAGATAAGTAGCCTCGGAAAGATACTCGCTCTTTGCATTCACCGTACAAAATCTTTGTTAGGCAAGAAGCAGATGAGAATAACTTGTCATGTTTCATGAAGGATAATTTATATACCAGTCCGTTGTAAACGAAAACTTTTGCCACTGTGAACGAAGGCTTGATTACAGTTGGCATATAACATATTTAAAAATAGTTTTTAGGGATACTTTAAACAGCCTATGGGCCTATGGCAAAGAATCAAAGTAATCTGCTGCTAGCTAGATATAACTACTGTAAATTGGAAAATGGAGAATCATTCAAAGACTTAAGAGCCGTCAATTCTGAATCTTAATGTACATTACCAGCACCATCAGCATATATCACGAGCCATCAAATCAACTGTCGTAATAAACATTATCATCATCATTACTCATATACTGAGCCAGTACAAAGTTCTCTGCCTCTCTCTTTCACATACTGACCCAATATCATTTCCCGTCTACTCCTCAACAACCAGAGCAACTCCTTTGCAGAAATCTGCAATTTGCACATCCCCTCCACTACCAACAACAAGAAGGCCAAAACATCCCAATCACCCCAGAATAAACACAATTAAGAGAGAAGCAGACATCAACGGCGACACAAAAGCCCCCCCCCCCCCCCCCCCCCCCGGCCCTACCACTATGTCATGTTCACAGATCACAAACTAACACCAACCACTTCTCTCTGCTAAAACTAGAAGCACTGGTAGTATAGGTCTATGGGCTGGCCCCATGTGCTGGCACCAAGAACATCACAGGCACTGTTGATAGTTGTGATGCTGTTGTTCATGGTAGTTGTGTTAGCAGCTGCACTTGTGGTGCTGGCATTCATGTACAACAGGATCTCAGTTAGGGAACCCAGCCTGCTCTCCAGCTCCATCTTCTGTGTTTGCAAAATGGAATTCTGTGCTTGCACTGCCACAAGGTTTTGGTTGGTTACTCGTAGTGCCGCACCGAGTTGCTTGTTCTGGTCCTTCAGCTGATTTGCCTGTTGTCATGACACAATGATGATCCTTTTAGAAAATATTTACTTTACTAGTCTCTTGTTTTTATGTATGAAAACTGCTTGTGAAGAGCCGATCTATGGTAAGGGCAACTCATGGTGGTAGATTCAATTTTTAATTATTGTTTGAATGATTAGTTGGCACGCAATTGATGATTGATGGGTCATTTGGAAAAAAAGCAGCACAATTATTGAGCTTTGTTTGGACAGATGTTTCAAGTGGGTGCAGGTCTACAATGTTTTGCTTTTTCACCTGCACATGAGTGCACATCTACATAAGTACAACATAAAAGAAAATGGATATCTGCTTGCATCATGAGTCTTAGACTTATGTGAGGATATAAATAGCATATATACCTGTGAGGTAAGGTCGTCGAGGTGTTGTTGTTTCCGCAGCCTAGACCTCCGAGCTGACTCCCTGTTCGATTCCTTCCTCCTCTTCCTTCTGTTCTCCATCTGGGCCTTGAGGTCCAAGTCATCCTCCGACCTGGAACTCCTTGTTCCTAGGCTAGAACCGGACGAGGTGCCACTCGACATGGTGATCTTTGATCAACGATCGTTGTGTACTCTCAACAAAACTCTCTTAGTATTTGTCAGATATATCTCTTAGTTGCTACCTTAATTATGTCGTATAGAGAGGGCTTACTTAATTGCAAAAAAGGTGCAATTAAGCGGCTACTGAGAAGACATAGAACCAGTAGAGGAAGACAACGGAGAAGGACTGCACGAGGCGAGTGATGGCTGGGCCGATCATAGATCCGGAGAGGAGGTGCTCGGACAGGACGAGCAACAACATCTACGGATGTTGCAGCTTCTCCTGCTAGTCTATCATCAAGAAAAAGACACAAGAGTACAGTTCTTCTGTCACCTAGTAAAGTTTAAATTTTGTTGTATTTTTGTATGTGTATGTCAAAAAACTCAGAGAAAATTTTGGCAGAACCTCCCCCCTGAAAAACTGATGGTCAGTGAGAAAATTTTGGCAGAACCTCCCCTGGTGAAGTCAATGGCCAGAGAGAACTTCGGCAGAACCTCCCCTTGAAAAGTTGGTGGTCAGAGTATAAAATTTTGGCAGAACCTCCCCTTGTAATGTTACTGGTGAGAGATTTTTTTGACAGAACCTCCCCTTAGAAACTTCAAGATTTAGAAAAGCTTGAGGTTCAGGTGAGATCACAGGAATCGGGAAGGACTAGGAAGAATTCAAAGACACTAGAGCTGTTGCCGCCAGGGTATGAAGGACAGCAAGACGGGCTCAGAGAAGAAGGAAACCTAGCAAGGGAATTGGGGAAGCGGGGAAAAGGGAATTGAAGCTTGGAGGAGGGGGGTATTTATAGCTGAAAAATGGGCGGTTCTGCGGCTAAAAAAATTGTGAAGCCGAATATTATTGGGGGAGAAAAAGGTGTTAAAAAGCAGAGAGAGAGAGAGAGAGAGAGAGAGAGAGAGGTGTTAGGAATCTTCTGTGGCATCTGCCCTTGTGTTGACAGAGGGAAGAATATAATTGTGGGCGAATCGTCGTTGTCCCTGGTTTGATTGATTGCTTGCGACATCCATGGTTTCACCGTTTCAGAACAGGGGTAGTTCCTTGTTTCTATGCGAGAGTTCCAGAAAAGAATTGTGCATATGGGTTATCTTGACTCTCTCTCTCTCTCTCTTTTTTTATCATGGTGGGTTATCTTGACTCTTGGGCACCATGTAGCTAAAGTTTGCATGCATCATCAAGTGTGAATGAACAAAAATAAAACAAGCAGCTTCAGTATTATATGATATGGTCCCCAGAAGCGTGTGTGAGCGTAAGACATTGATGGGATAACCAGTTGCGATTGATGAACTGAACCAGATCAACAATAGAAATTTATGCCTTTCGCAAAAAAAAAAAAAATGGACGTGCTGATCATATTTACTAGGCTGAAGAGCATAAGTACATATTTTCAGAATTTTTTTTTGTTGACATGTTCGAAAAGAGGTTTGCGATTCCAGTTTGTAAGATCAAGTCTGGGGCCTCTTTGCTATTTGCCTTTGCCTGCTAGTGAGCAGAATGGGATTTTCATCAGTGATGGGTAACAAGTCTATGGCTATTAACCAGACTAGAGAACTTCAGAAGATTTTTCCAAAGCGCAAAGGATAATATGAAGAACGGTTTTTCCCCTAGTGCAAACAAAATGCTGGAAATAGAAGTGCCCATTGTCCTTGTACTGTGACGTGCTACCAGCTGTTAGCGAAATTGAGCTTCATAGTGTCAGAATATGACGCTTTGAATGATAGCCTATATTATTCGGCATATATCTTTGATGTGGAGGGTGCTATATCAGATCTTTATCGGAAAAAAAACTCGTTTCCCTGCATATATTTACGAGAGTACTTAATCTGCCAGAAACAAAAGTATGTAAATTCATTGTAACGACAAGAAACAACTTAGCATCTTCTCGTAGCTAACATAAAGTAACCCTGATGTCAATTTTGTTGGCAAGTTATTTGACTTGGAACCACCCTATGATTGAGCACGCCCATCAATTATTGTGTTGAAAACAACAGCATGGCATGTAGTTCATATTTTCAACAGGAATCCCAGCAACGATACAGGGAAACTTTCGGAAAGTGATCAGTGAATCGTCCGAGCTTAAATAAAAAGTCCTCTTCTCTTACCAGACACGATAACTGAACTTGTTCCTCCGCAAAAAAAAAAAAAAAAAAAACTCCAGGCATATATGCCGTCTGTTGCTACTTTCCAAGTGGCAGTACACTAGTCGAGTGGAACGGGCGGCTCACCCAACACAAGTCAAAAGCCATGGTTCCCGTGGCATCATCTCTCTGTGGTCAGTCAACACGTTGCAGAAACGGTCTATTTAATTTCTTCAAGAGTTAAAAAAAAAGTGGAGCATGCAGTATTTCTCGTTTCTTTTTTACTTGGAAGGAAAAGTACAAACTGTGCAGTATTTGCAAGCCTTCGAGGATAATTTCCAACAAAGCCCTGAACCCTACATACGTTGAGATGCAGCGCTACACTGTTAGCTAGGTAGATGTAGATCGAGGTCACTTCTACAAGTTTGTTATATTTAAGTTGGTTCCCTTGGTTCATGTGCCGTCCCAACCTTTATCAGCTCACCAAATTAAGTGAAGCACCTTGGAAAGTCCAAAGAGATCGAGGATGGGGCATGGTTTTGCTAGATTCTTCTTCCTACATTTAAGCTAGAACGAGGCAACAACGCCCTTCACCATAGCACAGGCTGCACAGCCAAGAACCTTGGGGTCCTGGAGTACATGTGCCTTTCAATTCGCTCAGCCTATATATAATCCGTAAGTTTCAGTATCATTGCACGTTGTTCAATAATAGATATTCGAACGAAATTATATACATAAGTCAACCTCTTAAATTTGTTGGTAAAATATAAATATATATACCTAGTATATATGTGTACTCTTTGTTCTCATTTACTAGTATTTGAGAATTACATGCAACATAACAGGCATCGAAAGGTAGATGATGATCCACGCAACCCTGTTGTACCATGATATACGACCAACTTTCAGAAAAGGGTGCGGAGTGCATCACTAAGCTTTGTAGATTAAGCAGAGCGTTAATTATGACTTATCTTAGGTAGATAGTGGTAACATGCTAACATATTCATGGCCTCACCTGAAAAAAGATGCAAAGATCGAAGCATGGTATTATCCACGGCCCTCTTATATGTGGACCAGTATAAATCCCGCCATATACAGATGCAGTAATATGTAAAGAAGAAAATATGGAAAACAAAAAGGTACAAAAGATGAGTGAAAAGAAGAAGGTGAATATGTGCTTCCTTGCATTTGGTGAATCATGCTACCAAAGCGCTGTAGCACCCCAAAAGTCACGTTTTCTTTTTAAGTTCGTACAATATTGATAGAACATGGGTCTACCTTTCACTATTGAAGGAAAATTGCAAATCAAAATTCGACCTACACATCGAGTAGAAAAAAGAAAAAGAAAAATCAACTTCTCGATACTGTCACGTAACTGGGTAGTGTTTCAAGTGCTATGTACAGACTAATTTATCTTTTTCACTACTCGATGTTTAAGTTTACCTTTGAGTGATTTTGTAGAGATGTATGTGTTTTCCATCATCAATCTTTCATAAATTTTCTCAGGATGTTTGGAGTTCTACCTCATAGGGAGGAAGCACTGGATAGATAACGCTGGGACAGTAGCTAAGATTGATCAGTAGCACTTCATAAATTATCAGAGAAGAAACCAGAAGAAACGAATAAACGCCGTTGATAGAGACATCCTAGGTTAATTAGCCCCCTGGAGATTAGTGTACTTCGAGGAAAAAAATGTCTAGTGAGATATGGTCTCGTGCGTTTGAATGAACGGGTGTGCCATTACGTGTCATCAATTATCAGTGGTAGATAGTGGTAAACTCATTCATGACCTCACACAACAAAGGATGCAAAGATGGAACCGGTATTCTCCATGGCACCCTTTTGAGGAACCAATGTTGTCCCGCCATTTCATCGCGTAACAAAATTCTAGAATATGAAGGGAAAGCTGCACCACTCTCTAGAAATGAAAACACATAGAAAAAGTGCAAAAGTGAAGCAAAGAAGATGAAAAAAAATTACATACTCTGCCTCAGTTGAATTGCTGATGTATGTTTGCACTGACAGGCCGGTGGAGAGGCTAGACGTTCCAAAACCATTTAATTTTCCTTTTCATTACAATTAAATAACTGGCGGCATCATCAGCTCATTTCCCAGTCCAATCCACCTGGGCTTTGTAGGTTGGTTTGCAATTTCTTTTATGTCACCAGCAAAAACCGTGAATTCAGAGGAATCGTTCAAAGGCATCATCCAAATCTGTAATACTTGTTTGCGGAATTGTAACAAAAACACCAAAAAATTGACCAAGAGAGAATGATAGAGGCATGCATTTGGATGTAATTCAAACCGGACCCATCCTATTCGACTGAAATGGATTTCTTTCGCTCAGGGCTGGAAAGAACCCGAAATTTGGATCCAAACTCTCATCATCCATTGCAATTCTAATCTCTATATTTGATAAACGAGTTTCAAAGATAGTACATATTTAACATTCAGAAAGCTGCCACTATCATACCGATCAGACAAAGGGACCATGATGACGGGCTCCCCATATATAGTATGTTGCACTTGAACCACATGTGGGATCGCTAGCCGGAGATTTGAATGCGTATGCTGTCGCGTCGATCCTCGTATCGCGGAGAATTGACGGATAAGATCGGGCTACTTAATTGCAGGGATAATTAAGTTATCCAGCTCGATCATCCTGCACTGTGAAAGTACAGTTAAGCTCGTTCCAGGTCGATCGCGCGGGGCTCGGGATATCACAGCCATGAAAAGCTCGTGCTGCGTGGATGCATCACTCTTTCTTTCTTTCTTTCTGTTTTTTTTTTCCTTTTTTTTTTGATCGAAGGAAAGCACATCAATGAGCTACTGCTGTATCTTCCAGATGATGTTATTCCGGAACCAAAGATGTAAAGATGGAATCGATCGGCCTTCCTCGACCGCAGCCATCCTTGTACGTGGACCAATGTTGCTCCGCCGTATGTAGACGCAGATGGATACAGATTCTAGAACATAAAACAAGATAAAAAGAAGCGAACAAAAAAGAAGCGCAAGAGGATAAATAAGAGGAAGAAGACGAGGAAAGAGCGTACCGGTGGCCCTGACCTGATAGTAGCGCTACAGATGAAGAATTCTAGGACCAAGACTAGTCGGATATCTACGTGTTGAAACGAAGACGAAAAGCACCTTTAGGTTAGAACATCGTCAGCGAGACTAGCTAGCAGATGCCGATCAGCAATACTGCATGTCCTTGATTTTTGATTGGCAGTGTGATGCTCAGTTATTTCCGACCGAAACTTATTTGTTTTCGAAGGAGTCGCCCAACAAAGCAAAGATCAAAATGCCGGGTCGCCTGATAACTAGAAACTGTGGCGTTGTTCAGGTTGGTATTTCGACCTCAGTTTTTTTTTTCTCCCCCAGATAGAGAGAGAGGGACAGAACAGACATCGCCATGTCGCCATGTTGGTGGAAGCACACGAGCACCGGCAGGTTCGCCTTGTCAACTCTCAACCGCCGAACAGCTGGTGAGCTGGAGCGCGCGCGCGTGGCGTACGTCGTAGACGATGTCCTTTCACTCGACGACGACGACAGTGCTAGGCGTCGCTGAGGAGCTGAACGTCCGAGGCCGTCCTCGAATTAGCTTGTTTGACAGCGTCAGTGTCACTCCCGAGGGGATGGGCCTCAAACCTTGCACGATACCGATCGTTCTTTCCGCTCACAATCACCAAGCAAATGGAACGGCCATGACTGAACACATAGTAAGTAACTAACTAGAGACTAGTGATCAATTTGTTCGGGATAGAGGACAGACAGCACAGCAGCTTGTGTCCTTCATCAGCCATAACAAACTGGAGGACCGAGCAGACTGTTTTGACCATCGGCACGCCGCCGCCACGCCCCTTCGAGATATTTGCGGTCGCCATTGTCGGCGTGGACCTTGAGGTCCTTGCAGAGGTCAGGCGGCGACTCCTCTCTTGGCTTTACGATCGAGCAAGCAGCGCGACGTCCTCGGGCTAAGGGTGCAGTACGCCCGTGACGTGGGTGCCGCCGACGCCGGGACGGATCATCCCTCATCAGCTAAGCATCGGGTGCTCGGTCGTCTGCTCCAAGGACTCTACAGAACGCCGTTTTAGGTGTTGTCTTCGAGGGGATATGAACCTCCACCGCGGCAGGCGACGTACGGTCGAGGGTGCTCTCTGTTCGCGGCGCGAAACAGAGTTACTCCTAAAACAGAGCTCGTGGACCCGTGGGCCAACTCTAGGCCATTCTGGCCCATCTCTTCGGCCTGCGTCAGTTTTGGCCCTTCTCTCTCTAGACTATTCGTGGGCCCAATATACAGCCGAATAAGCCCCTCTCTCGCCGTCACTCTAATCCTACCATCAGTTTTCGTCGGGGGCCGACGGCGACGACGGCAGCCCAGGGGTTGCTCCCCCCCCGCCGCCACGCCGACGACGACGAGGTAAGCTTCTTCTTCTTCTTCTTCTTCGCCGCCTCCTCCTCCTCCTCTCTGTCTCGCACCCTCTCCGCCCCAAAACCCACTTTTCGAACTCACTGGACGTTGCGGCGGCGCTTATGATTCCAACTTCACCATCCTGTGATAACAACTTTATTTGAGATTTTTAACCATCCTCTCTATCATTAATCTGCAATATGTTCGATTTACATCATCTCAAGGCATCACTACTGTCCTGTTCCCGTTTCACGCGTGGGTTGTCGTATCAACTATCTGCACGACTCTGCTCGTGATTGATGTCCATTTCACACCCCTCGAGTTCTTATTCGCTGTTTTGCTTAACTAGTTGGTTTGTTTACAGAAGATGGCTGGGTATGCGTCGAGAGGGCCCCCGAATGGTTCTGTTTACGTGTGCAATCTCCCTCCCGGAACTGATGAGACTATGTTGGCTGAATATTTTGGCACCATAGGGTTGCTAAAGGTACGGGTCTTACCAGGTAACATTTTTGCAACCACCGCCAAATTCTTCCAAGACTCGTTACAGTCTTTTTCGGTTTGTTATACGATAATTTGTTTCTTATCTGCTGTTACTCAAATCACAACAGAAAGACAAAAGGACCAGGCGCCCGAAAATCTGGATATACAGGGACAAAGTTACCGATGAACCAAAGGGTGATGCGACAGTCACCTATGAGGACCCTCATGCTGCTTTGGCTGCGGTGGAATGGTTCAACAACAAGGATTTCCATGGGAGCACTATTCAGGTTCACATTGCTGAGTCAAAGAACAAAGACACATTTGATATCTTGGCACCATTAAACGTTGCTGCGGTGGACGTTGGTGGGCAAGATGAGTTGGATAACGGGGCAGGCAGAGGTAGAGGGCGTGGTGATGGTGCGGGAAAGGCTTGGCAGCAAGACGGGGATTGGATATGCCCGAATACAAGGTCTGTTATGATTGGTGAGCGGCTCTCTTATCGCTTCAGTTCGCTTATTGACTACTAGTATGGTCTTTGCTATGTATTCAGCTTTTTTCTGATGTGATTTCTTCTCACAGCTGTGGCAATGTAAATTTTGCCTTCCGTGGTGTTTGTAATCGCTGCGGTAGAGGTAGAGGGCGTGGTAGTGTTGATGGAAGGGGAGGTGGCCGTGCTGGGCCTGCTGCTGCTTCTGGTGGTCCACCTGGGCTGTTTGGTCCTAATGACTGGCCATGTCCAATGTAAGACATTACAAGTGGATTTATACATCTCTTGACTCATGAGTTCAGTCGCTCAATTCAATAATTGATGTCAGATGAAACCATTCAGACAGTGCTTTCCATGACTCCCTGTTATATGATTATCTATAACTACACTGCTGCCTTCTAACCTGCTACAGTTGTATAGTTCACTATAGAACCTGCTATCTGATATGACCATATGAAATATAAGTTCGTTGTTTGTTCCAGGTGTGGCAACATAAACTGGGCTAAGCGGATGAAATGTAATATATGCAACACTTCCAAGCCTGGTACCAATGAAGGTGGTGTGAGGTAAGGCAATGTGTACACTATTTGCATTTGACTAATACTATTCTGTACCATGTTTCTTCAAAAGTAAGAATTATAATCTGGGTTCATGTAGTGAAGGATTAATGAGGATGTTTTTGTGGTATCTAAAAACCATGCTTTTGCACCAGATACCCTTCTCGTGACCTATTTTTGGCTTTTGTGATCACTACAGGATGTATTTTGCATCTGACAATAATATGTGTGTTGGTAGCTGTGAATCACACGGTGCATCTTTTGCCATTTGTGATGTCAAAAATGGCCACACGTGTAAACACCACTACTTGTGATGTAGATTTAGTTTGCAGCAATGTATTTAGTAAAAAAGGCATCTATTTGAAATTTTGAATATTGAAGCTTCTCACACCAAGTCTTCTATTTTTCTCTTTAGGGGTGGCCGTGGTGGTGGGTATAAAGAACTTGATGAAGAAGAACTCGAGGAAGTTAAAAGGCGTCGAAAAGAAGCTGAAGAGGTTGGTGATTATTGAACATTACATATTTTGGTATGCGGCGCAATGTGTTTCCATGTCTAAATGTGGCTTGAATTGTAGGACGATGGAGAGATGTATGATGAATTCGGCAATCTCAAAAAGAAATTTCGTGCTAAAGCACAGCGTACGGAAAGTGCGGAGCCTGGATCTGGATGTACTGGATGGGAAGTTGAGCATCATGGTATTCTTCTTTACATGCTTTTACATTTAGAGTCAATATCCTTAATTCAACTGAATTTCTGGGATTATTTGTTGATCCATTCCTGCTCACTGGGAGGGTTATGCTGTATACATTAGTCATACGAGCACTTAAACGTCTGTACGTTTGGTGAATAAAAAGGGGAACTTACCTTACTTTTAATGAACAAGACTTGCATACCAGAAACGTAGTTTGTGAATTTGCTTCCTTAGTAACAAGATCCGCTATTATTCCACTGTTGTAGGTTCAGCTGAAAGGGAAGGCCGAGAGAGGAGCAGGGACCGGGGCAGGAACGACAACGGAGAAATGGAAGGCCGAGAGAGGAGCAGGGATCATGGTAGAGACGACTACGAGAAGGAAAGTAGGGACCGAAGCAGGAATGACAATGGTGAAAGGGAACGCCGAGAGAGGAGCAGGGATCATGGCAGAGACGACTATGAGAAGGAAAGCAGGGACCGAAGCAGGAATGACAACGGTGAAAGGGAACGCCGAGAGAGGAGCAGGGATCATGGCAGAGACGACTACGAGAAGGAAAGCAGGAGCAGAAATCACGGCAGAGACGATTACGATAAAGAAAGCAGGAACAGGGATAGAAGTGGTCATGGAAGGGAGCGGCGGCAAAGCCGAAGCCAGAGTAGAGACCGTAACCGGGAAAGGGGGCGGGACAGGAGCAGAGACCATGACTATGAAAGAAGCCGGGATCGCGACCGTGATCGCCGCAGGTGAAGAAAGTGGGATTTTGCAGACACTGGCTTTCGTTGCATTTGCCCATTTTTATAGCTGGAACCCATGGTATTGTGTTGTTTAACTATTGTTCCTCGGGACCCGATGTTGCTCTGAACGTTTTGTTGCACTCGCACACGAATCTGATACATATTGTTTTAGCCTGCTTACTGTTGAAGGCTACTATATGCGACAGGGCCGACGTTGTTGGGCCGTAAAGCAAATTCGAAACAGCTAAAAATTCTGGGCCAATAGTAGATCACTATGTAATAAACTTGTGTGGATCTTCACTTTCTAGCCTTAGATTAGTAATTGAGTTTAAGCAGAGACAAGTAATTGAGTTTGGCAACAGTTTGTCAATGGATGCTGCTAACAAGTAACAACTTGTCAATAAGTACTGGATTTGTCTGGAAACATCTATCGTATGTTACGTGATTGTTAGGTTCGGAGGATGGAAAAGTATTGTATGTATGTGTCACTTATATCATCATCCAGCATTGACGGAGTCATGGTTGCATCTTAGAGGGGCTATTGCGAAATGAAGAATGAACATCAGGAACAGGCGCAACGGATCGCTCGTTGCCACGTGAGCGTAGGAGGAGGTGCTGAGTATTCCGAGCAGAAAAGACAGAACAGTGCGGCCCCTGCAATCGCCACATGCAACGAGGGATCTTCCACCTGTCTTACTGAGAAAAACTTTTCCTTTCGAGAAAAAACATAGAGATTCTCCCAAATTGTTCGCTACCGCAAGATATGTAGCTCAAGATGGACGATCCTCTGGAGCCTTGTGTTTTCACCTCGTCGTGTCGACGTCGCCCGACTTGCTTGCTCGATTCCACAAGCAAAAGGTCAATAATACACACACCATCACTATCCATCGTCGCCGCAGTCTGCGGACGAATCATCAAGCTCAGACTTCCGTTTGATTGCTTGTTAGTTAACCGATCAACCATAGGCCACGAGCTGCTTAATTTACCAAGTTCACCAAATGACACTCCCTCCTTAAACTATACAAGATGGTTCATATGCACACATGCAGCCAACGTGTGTTGGGCTGGCAATTTGATCAGTGAACTACCGTCCACGTTTTAATCGAGAGATGGTACCTGAACAAAATTCGTTCAAAAACAGCAGCGATATTCAAACTTGAAAGTACACATGACAACTTGGTTAGTCGAACGGCGGAATTTCAGGGGTAGTTCATGCTTCCGGCACTAATTTACGCAAGACAAGGACGGAGCCACCGTTTGTGGTGCGATCTCCCCCGTTGAACATTCACGTTCTATACAAAGCCCTATTGATCAAGTTGTCCAGGAGGAGACGACATTACAGGTGCCACGGAGGAGAACATAGAATGTGACCTGTCATGTTTGGTTGGGCTAGTACGTTCACCATCAACTGACGTTTCCGCGATGCTCTAACCGTATGTCTTTTGATCGGACGGCCGTGGAAGCCTCTTTTATTAGATGCTTTGATTAGAGACGTAAGTTCCTTCTATTAGTCTTTTTTGAAGAAGTAGTTCCTTCTATTAGTCGTTATCTCGAAGAAATTGCGCAAACACAACCTTTTATCTGCTAAAAACTTGGAGACACTTTCGGTGTTTTCCAATTCGTAGCTCGCCTCTTCATTTCGGACTTAAAAAACTTGGAAACATGATTTATGAAGTTTTTTCTTGTAGGGAGCTCAAAGCTTGTGAGTCGGTTTGCTTGCGCAGGAGGCACGAGCTAAACAATTCTAGCTCATGAGCCACCTGTTTTAAAACCAAAGTGACATGTCTATTTTTTTTATGTATGACATTAGTTAGTTCAACGTAATTATATCATATTGAACCAAGAAGAAACTATGTAATTAGTATATCATTTTATAAACGGACTACATGATATTTTGGCATATTGGTAACAATATTTTTGGAGTTGATGTGTTTGGCGTCATGCTTGTTTTCCTGGGGAATTGTGATGAATGCAATCTTATAGGATTTTTTTTAACTACTTTCTATCTCTATACTTCAAAGGACATACTCCCTCTATCCCAAAAAGAATGACGTTTTATTTTTTTACCATCATGTTTGATCGTCCGTCTTATTTAAAATTTTTATGCAAATTGTAAAATAAATATGTCATGGTTAAAGTATTGCTAATAATAAAACAAGTTATAAAAAAATAAATAATATTTGCAAAAAAAATTGATTAAGACGAAGAGTCAAACTTTTTATCTGACAGTAAAAGCGTCAAGCTTTTTGGGACGGAGGGAGTACGTGCTATGGATTAGAGTACAGTTGACAGTAATATAGGAGTAAAACATAAGGATTCCCTATAACTCAGCAACCCAAAACCAAAACGAAATTGATACACTGTTATAGTTAACTATATAAAAGAATATTGATGTATTGTTGCCTATACTATAATCGCTGTTAATATATTGATGCCATGGTTCCAACAATGTTGCTTTATAAATGCTTGACCTTATGAGTCAAACCTCATTACTGGGAAATTAGGACTGCTCTTGAACTAATAGTGAGGTACGAAAATAGTGCTTTGTTGAGTGATGTTGTAGGTCTAGTTTTTTTAAAAAAAAATACTCTCTACATTTTTTGTATATGGCGTCGGTTAGTTCAACATTTAACGAAGCAATATCAGATAAAGTCTAGAAGAAAAAATCGGATGGAACAAAACTAGTTAAATTTTAAGAATAGGCATCTAGCCTAATGATTACACGAGCCTCATTAGCACCTTAGGTCCTGGGTTCTACTTCCTGTAGGAGCGAATTTTATAGGATTTAACGGTATCGTGCTTTCAACGGTAGGCGATGTGTCCGTCGACAGCGATGTGCTAGTGGTGACTTCGTCAATCTAAAGGATTTGTCTGCTCAGCCTTCGAAGATACTCATAGAGGTAGGGTTTACGTGCGTGCGTTCGTAGGGGTGAGTGTGCATGCGTTGTAAGTGTCTGAGTTATACTGTGTAATAAAAAAACTAGTTAAAATTAAATTACTATAATGAATTAGAATTTCCCGCCATTTTAGAACCCTAATAGAACAAATGAACTATTGCTTAATCCACAAATATCCATTGCCCATTGAGCACTCACTTGCATCCCTATATGAATGTATCATGTGTATTGATATCTCCAGCGGTGGGATCTGTAGGGAGGAAATGAAAGAATGTTCGAAAACTAGTGACAAAAGGTGAAAATCTTGCAAATGGACGATAGACGCATCAACCAACTTTGGTTACAAATTCCGTTGGGAATATTCAAGATGCTCGGAGAAATGTCATAGCAATTGAGTATAATTTCACTGAAATATTTTTAGACCGTTCCAAATGAAGCGAATTAATATTGGAGCTAAACTAATGTCAAACAAAATGCACATACAGACACACTGCTGAAAAATGGAGATTTTGCAGGAGAAAAAAACAATTCGCACATACAGACATGTGTGACGTTTTGCGGCGCCGGGCCTAAGGATACACTGCTGATCTGATCTTCTCCTACCCAAATAATTAATTAATAACTCCTCTTCAAAAAAGAAAGAAAAGAAAAGAAAGGCCATCGCCGTCGTCAAGTAGAGCAGACGACATCACCGGCCGCAGCCTTCCTCCGCCTCCCCCACACCACCGTCTTCTTCTCCCTCACCGCCGCTCCCGCCGCTCCGTCCCGACCATCCGATCCCGTGGCGTCACCAGAATCCCAGGAATCGGTGAAATCGAATCCCCATCCCATCTCTGAACCGAATTCAAGAAAACAGCGAGGAGAACATCCCCAGGAATCCAAGAACCGCCATGGACATGGACCCGCTGCTCCCGTCCCACCTCAATTCGCTGCCGGAGCACTCGACGGTGTCCACCTTCTCTCCGCCCCCCTCCCCTTCCCCCTCCCCGGCATCCTCCTACAAGGACCGCCTCATCTTCGGCGCCCACCCGCCGCCGCCCCCGCCCC
>LAPY01001602.1:20954-57833 GCA_000970635.1 Eragrostis tef
GCCGCCAAGCTCTTCTCCATCTCCTTCGTCCTCGTCGGCTTTGGCTTCATCGACATCCTCCTCTCAGGCATGGTCTCCTACGTGCTCGACCTCCAGGAGCACCTCCTCATCACTGCTCTCAAGGATCCACACTCTGCACGCAAGCACCGCCACAATTACATCTTCGATGTCAAGAAGGGTCGGATGCGCATCCGCATGAAGGTGGCACTTGCCCTCACCGTGGTGGCCTTTTGCGTCGGCATTGGGGCCACGGTGCTTAGGAAGCTGGAGAGCCTGGGGTGGCTCGATGCGGTGTACCTTGCGGTGATGTCGGTGACCACAGTTGGATATGGGGACCAAGCGTTTCGGACAATGCCAGGGCGTCTTTTTGCATCTGCCTGGCTTCTCGTGTCTACCCTGGCCGTGGCAAGGGCATTCCTCTACTTAGCGGAGATGAGGATCGACAAGAGGCACCGTGCGATGGCTAAGTGGGTGGTGTCAAGAGACATGACTGTATCAGAGTTCCTAGCTGCGGACATCGACAACAATGGATATGTCACGTAAGTCAATATTATTTTGAATCTCAGATTCTTACAAACATTTACTGCCTTCTTAAGAGATAATGCACGGAATTGTTCTTATACTTTATGACAAGATTATTTACTGGTATGGGCACCAATAGGCCGTTGAAGTAGAGTTTCCTCTGAAGAGGCTTTTCTTGGTAACTAATCTGCAAGGCATCTGGTGTGACAGTCGGAATCCACTGCTTAGGAATTATGGCATTGCCAATTGATCACCAACAAGGCAAAGGAAATAGTAACAACTCACAAATTACAGATGAACTTAATGCCATCTTGGCTAGTCAGCAATCAGTATATCATTAACATTGGTTCTTCACTAGGCTGTTAATTGTTCTGTTTGCTGCCATCTAGTTCTAGAGTGGTCTCAGATTCCTTGTTATGCCTGCTCTTATCTTTTTAAATATGTGACGTTAGGACAACTTAGCTCCAAAATTAACCAAGGAAGTTTTCCTAGCATCACGTATTTAAAACCAGAGGGAGTATCTAGTTTGATGTAATGCAATTTGGTGGCAACTAACCTAAGGTTCAATACAGATTCTCCTAAATCATAGTAAATTTATGGGACAGATACAACTGAATGCCAAGCTAGGACCTTCGCTTTGACAATCTAGGTTCTTCGATCTATAAGGTTAGATTGTAATGGGATTTGTCAAACTCATATGTGACCATCTTATGTATGTCTGCCACTGCCAGTATGCTACTCTCTCTTGTTGCATTGGCTTCTTACTGATGTTTATTTTCTTTAGGGCCGCAGTATTAATGTTTCAAATACTGAGGCAAAACTAATCACTATATTGATTGCTTCTCTTGGCTTGCATCTGTTGCATGTCTGAGGTGTTGGTATGGATATTGAGTACACAGGCTCCTAATTAGCATGAGTAATTTGGTGGTCATTTGTGTTAGTAATTGATTGCATTCTGCTATTCAAGACTCCTGCCATGTCAATGGGAATGAAGAAATGTCAATGTAACAATAATTCATTAGGTTATTGCATATGATTTTCAGTCACACTGGATCATGGGATCAGATGGTATTTATTGACTGGTTGAGAATGCCTTTGGTGACTATTCAATTTTAATGTGGTGTTGCTCTGTGAGGAGAAACTGGAGTACAAGATCTTAAAAGTTATTTGATTACGGTACCGGTCGAATATCGTTATAGAATAATACATGCAATTTATGATGCTTGTGAACTGTTGTCAACTCATTGTGCAGCGTTTCTCTGTTGACACGGGAAAAAGTTTATGCAATCAACAAATTCATCACATAGTCAAGAAAGAAATGTTCTTGTGCAATTTCTGTATTATAATAGCTTATGGCATATAATATAATATGCAAATGTCTCTTAATGTAACACAAAACATACAGATGGATGAGTTGGACACTTGACCACACTGTCAGGACAAACTGGAATACAATATCTTAAAAGTTCTTTGGATATATTGATTGTGCATATCATTGTAGAAGATACATATAATTAGGATGCTTGTGAACTATGATCAATCGATCATGCAACTACTTCTCTGCCGATCAAAATTTTTTTTTATGCAGTTGACAAATTTATCTGTAATCTTGCATGAAGAGTTCTTCTCATGCTCACATAAAAATATATTTTAAAATAGTGTCATATGCAATAATGGTTCTTAGTATAAGAAAACAAACAGCTGGAGTTGAGTGTGACAAATTTCAACTCTTAAACATGACCGGATAAATTTTGTATAAGTTCTCTTTAGTTTTGTCTATGTACAGATTCACGATGCGAAAAATGGATTTGACCTTTTTTAAGTAAATTACTATAGTAATTCCAAGTTTCAGTTTATGCAACTGGACAATTAATGGATATCATTTACAGTGCTGCAGCGTTTCTTATACTTCCTGTTTACTGGTTATGTCTTTCTACTTTCTGCATGAATTCCTACATGAATTCAAATATTTTAAGACACCCAAAAAATTGTCTATGGTCTTCGGCTTGTATTTTCGATTATACTATCACTACTTAGTAATTTTTTATTTATGATAAGCTAGTAAAAGTTGCTTTTGCGCCGATTTGCTGGCTCATTGATTTGAACCTTGTGAACTTAGGCTTCTGTGTGCTTGATATGTCAGTTTGAGTTATGGAGATCAATTACATGCACACATCAGTCGCATCTAACAATATTTAAAGACCATATAGCTTGGCCATATAGAAATGTTGGAAAACTGCACTCAGTTTAGGCTGAATTCGAACACTGAAATATGTCAATTTTCATTCATTGTGGCTTATCATTTAGGTTGACACATAATTACCTATGCACTGGGGGCTATGAAAGATGTTTCAGGTCTTTGATCTTGCCAGCATGTACAGTACCTTTTCCATTATCTGGTTTCCACTTGCATTTAATTTCAAACAATGCGCATCCTGTACTTATCATTTGGTCAAAGTGCCAAGGAATATCCCAAATTGCGTATGAAGTTGTCTGCAAAGCTTCCTCTCTTGTTATGTTCCCTCTGTCCTTATACTGCCAGCTTCCACTACCCACCATATTTAGGCCTTAACTCACTTTTAACTTTTTTAGCTTTGACTAAGCTTTCCTTCTGTGAGAGGATTTACTTGCTTTTCGCTACATACAACTTGCTTTCTTGTACATTGTAGCTGTTGCATTGACTAACATTGATCATTACTTATGTTATTCAGGAAATCAGAATTTGTGGTGTACAAGCTCAAGGAGATGGGGAAGATTTCTGAGAAAGATATCATGATGATCTGCGACCAATTCCAAAGGCTGGACACAGGAAACTGTGGGAAGATTACACTTTCGGATCTTCTCGAGAGTCATCACTTGATGGCAGATCCCAGGGACAAGAAAAAGGGGAAGAAATCATAACCAATGCCTTAGGACGTGAAAAGTCGTTGAACAGTGTAAGAATTTTGGGGAAAGAGGATGCACAGACAAGCAAAGCTGGATTAGGGAGGCTTTCTCCTACACTGAATACAAGAGGCTGGAACCCGACGAGAGTAGGATAGCTCCATAGAAATTGAAATTTCTCTCCAGCTATGATTCCACCCTACAGGAAGGTTGGAAAGATCAGTGCTGTGAATAGCAGGCTGTAAATATGAACAGTATTACATACAGATGGATAGTATTCAGATTCCTTTTAAGAGTATATGGTTGAGAATTAGGCGGTTATATTTATCTTGGTATTTTGTCAGCATTGCAAAATTTATAACTCTGGCCAAGTTGAGTTGCATGCATTGAGCTCAGATGTGGACACTGACCACATGGCCCCCATTTGTGTCAGGTTGGTGAGGCAGATTCAACGACCCCTTTTTGATCACAAATCTACATTGGATACCCCACTTTCGTTTTTTTATATATATATGGTTGGATGACGACGTTCCGTGATTCATGCTAGCAAGGCAACATAGGCCGCTGACATGAAATTTTGTTTATGGTGCTGATTTCGCAAGCCGCTAGTGCTGACCGTTTCGTTTTCTGATTTGATCTTGTTGTGGCGATACTTGTGACTTTGTGAGGCCTTTACGAAACACGATAAAATTTGGTGACTGTAGCGGCGTCACGTTGCTGCAGAGTTGCTGAATATTTTTACGGCAACATGATCGAATTGTCAGTCTTAATGGAATAAATTGTGGAGGGATGCAGTTCGGCATCGGTGTATTTTTCATCCTGAAAGAAATATCTTTGTAGTGGGCCATTTCTGTTGTAAACATGTTTCCCAAATGCCCATGGGCCTGGCTTCATGGGCTGGTTCCAACAAGAGAACCGCATCGAGCCATCAACCGTGCTCTAGTTCCTCAAAAAAAAAAATCAACCGTGCTCTCACCGCGGCGGCGCGGGATCACCACCGCCTGTACGACGACGGCGGCGCCCGTGCGAGTAGGTTGTGGAGTGGTTTGCCGCGAGCACGGCACCACCCAGCGTCGTCAGTTCACTGCCTCCTGTCCTGCTGCCTTTATTGGCCGGCCTGTCCATCCGCCCCGACGCGGGTTGGGTTGGTTGACTCTTCTCCTTTGTTGGTAAGTAATCCAGCATATCCTAGCTTGCTTATGGTTCTTGATTTGCTTGGTTTGTTTGTTTCAATCGAAAATAAGTGCAAGGACATTCCATTCAGGTATTCATGGATTCTTGTTGTGATTCGTATTGCGGTGCCACCTTCCCTGCGCACTAATCCAATCTTTTCATCCATTTCCCTCTTAGGTTCAATTAGGTGGTTCTTCCTCTTCTTCCTCGTAGCGCTGCAAGAATAGGGATTATTTGGCTACTGAATTGAGGCGCAGGGCGCAGTTGAAGTTTGCTCCAAGGTTTCTGTTTTGCCCTTCTGCGCAGCATTGTACCCGTCCTTGCACAGAACGTGCTTGTGATAATGCCTCTTTGACCTCAGGAGCTGGATTATGCGCCCATCATCCGTTACAGTATGGTGGAATAGTGTGTCATGAAAAAGACCCACCCGCATGCTCTTTTTGCTCCTCGGTCTTGGACATGGACATCTTTGGTCATGCACAACCATCTTTTCTGCCACTGTTTCAACGGCCGTGCTGTTTTACCAGCGTTGTCAGCAGTGATGCACCTTGCTGCCGCAGATTTTACAACATCATCGGCAGCACTTGAGAGATCAGCAAAGCAAGGGCGTGGTAACATTGAGGATGCATTGAAAGTTTTGGAACTTGTACCAACCAAATATAATTCCAAAGATGAAGGTCCATCCCATCACCGGCTTATCAATGACTGTATGCATGACATTTTGGGAGTTAAATCTAAACATCATGCTACTCGCAAGGGGATTGTGGACTCTGTTAACTCAAGCTCTAATCCAGCACTGCCTAGACTCAGAAACGCTGTTTCAAAGAATGCCTCAGTTCTCTCTACAGTGGCTAGATTCACAAAGGAGGACATATTAATGCAAATAGTGGAGTTGCATAGGAAGGGGGGCATCAGTTCAGATACATCTATTTTTGCATCTGCCCTGAGTTCCTGCGCTGATAGGCGAAGTCTTACAAGAGGCACACAACTTCATGCTCTACTGGTGAAAATAGGCTATGATTTATCTGTACTTGTCGGAAGCTCACTGATCAACTTTTACTCAAAACACAGTCAGTTGGAAAATGCTCGTCAGGTTTTCCAAAGCATGACAGTAAAAAATACTGTGTCATGGACAGCATTAATTTCTGGCCATGCCCAGGATAATCAGGTTGAGCCATGTCTCCATTTGTTTGCATTGATGAGGCAGTCTGTGTGCAAGCCGAATGACATTACATTTGCAACTATCATCAGTGTGTGCACTAGCCATGCATTCCTTGCACTTGGTAAAAGTGTTCATAGCCTGCAAATGAGAATGGGTTTTGATTCTTACGTGCATGTCTCCAATGCACTGATATCAATGTATGCAAAGTGTGGGAATATTAGTGAAGCACAAACCATATTTGAGAACATTACTTGCAAGGACCTGGTCTCTTGGAATTCCTTGATTTTTGGATATTCACAGTATGGTCTTGCTGCGCATTGCCTAGTCTTGCTGAAAGAAATGGAGAGGTACATACTGCCGGATGCTCTCACCTTTCTTGGCGCGCTATCTTCGTGCCGGCATGCATGCCTTGTAGCGGAAGGCCGACGCTGCTTCAGGACAATGGTTGAACGTGGAATAAAACCAGAGCTAGATCACTACTCATGTATGGTTGATCTCCTTGGCCGTGCAGGATTGATTGATGAAGCATGGAATTTGATCCAGACGATGTCCATGCCTCCAAATGGCATCATATGGGGCTCTCTACTAGCTTCCTGTAGGGTGCACGGGAGAATTTCGACTGGCATACATGCTGCACAGCAACGACTTAAGCTGGAACCAAGTTGTGCTGCAACTCATGTGCAGCTTGCGAATCTGTACGCCAGCATTGGCTGCTGGGGTGATGTGGCCAGAGTGAGGAAGGGGATGAAGGAAAGAGGGCTGCAGACGAACATAGGGTGCAGCTGGATAGAAGTGGGGAATAAACTTTATACTTTTACAGCAGAAAATAGATCAAAAAGCCTGGTCAACAATGTCCTGGCAATTCTTGATTGCTTGCAGTTACATATGGAATGCAAGTATGATATACTGATTGATTGTCTGAGTTGTGATGATCCTGAGCGTGTCATGTTGGAACATTCTATAAATTTGGAACAACATGTCTTGCCATATTCAACTTTATATGAAGAGGCACTCTAGATCCATTCGGACCTTAATATTTGTAAGATCCCTTGATCAAAATATAGCACTCGTGTGTATATATTTCATTTGGTGTGTATATTTCATTTGCTCAGTTTACCTCTTGGGTGAACAACTGTTAATTGATCTATAATTACTATTTACTTTTATCTTGACAATTAAAACCATTGTGTGCAGAGACTTTTGAATTTAATTTGTGCAGTGCTGTGTCGATGTAGACGGGTGATGAACAAGGTCACCTTGATATGATTGTCTGTGAAATGCAGCAGAGCATCTGTTGTGGTCTAGGTTGTTAGGATATTTGGTTCTCACCCGATGGACCCTCTTTGGAGTCGTCCCGGCAATGGAACCTTCCTTAGGAATGAGAATTTCTTTTGTATCGTGGTATGCATGTGAGTACTGCATTGTATGTACATCAGCGATGTGATGTATTGACAATGGCTATACTTCACTCATTTTCAGGAGTTGATGATTGATTGGCAGCAGTTATCCTGGATCTTATATGCTAATTGTGGGCTGGCTTCCAGTGCAAACCCCCGGAGAGGCCTGCTGGATATGTGCTTGTAGATATATTCCATTTTATCTTCCGCGAAAGTGAAAAGAGATGGGTATTAGTTACTGCATAATGCTTGTCAATAACAAGTTTGAGGTACTGGCATACTGTATTGTTTGTAGTTGCTGATATCGCTTTATTCAACTGTACTATTTTCCTGACATTGAACGAACACTTATATGCCATTTTCTTTCACGTTTTGGTGAAACAAAGTGGGTCAGAACACATAGGCTAGGCAGCTCACCTGTGACTGTGTTCAGTTTACTTTGTTCATGGGTGCTTACAGACGTGGGATTCCTGATACTCATGTGGTTGCAATAAAGGATGTAGTAATATTGCTATCCATATTCTTAGCATATGACCATTGTATAATATGAGCATTACTTGCGTCGTGATTGTATACCTAGTCAATCTGTATGCAGAAGATGGTTTGAATATTGTTGTGAAGAAAAGAGCATTTCATGATAAGTAAACCTTTCACTTCTTTGCCAACATTTAAAATGCTTTTTCACTCAGCTGATTAATAGAATCCTTTCTAATGTGCTTTGGGCTCTAGTAGGTTTGATCCTTTTAATTTGTTATCAATTTTCCTAGTCCATTGATTTTACTGTTCCAGCTCTGCATATACTTGTCGTAGCAACTATCATTAGAGAACATAAGTGACAATCTTGGACTTGTATTGATCATATCCATTTGGATTGGCAGGGATCATTTTTCCTAGCAGTCCTAATAAATTGGCTGTATTACCAATGTAACAACGACCTTATTAAACTTCATTTGTGTTCATTTGATTAATTACTTCTTTTCACACATTAGTTGTCTCATTGATTCGAAACCTTGTCGTACCATATTTGTTGATTATTTATTTGATGTATTAGATTGAGTTCTGATTATCTACTGAATACATGGAACAGAAAACGTTTTGTGTGTCGTTATAGAAAAGGAGCAATCTCTATCCATATTAGGCCATTGTAAACCAGTCATGTACATATATTATCATTCAAAAACAGCATGTCAGAAAGTAAAAATGTGCAGTGATACCTACTGGGTGATACAAACGATATATCGATATTCAATGCACTGATTTTGCTAGCCTGAGCAATAACACTGTATACCTTCTCTTGTACTTGGTTCAGCAAATTAAAGACCATATATACATTCATATGCCAAAATGCAGAAGGAACTCATTTTATTTTTTTTATAATGTTATGTATAGATGTTCCTCTTTCAGTATTGTTATCGGCTTGACTATCTCCCGCCACAAGCTCTTTATGTCGTTAGACCTGAAACCGTTAAGCTCATATCCTGACATACAAAGCATTACCAAATTTAAACTCTGCATGTTGATTGTTTAACATTACCTATACCAGATATTCGTCATTATGCAAAATCTACAACAACATTTGTGTGTAATCATCCTATGGTATCTTGTTCTTTTCCCATAGCTTATCACACTTCCAGAAAGACATTTTATTTGCTTCTTCCTAGAATGCAGTTTGTGTGCATTGACTAATGTTTGATCACTAATGTTATTAGGAAATCAAGCTTTGCAAGTTTCAAGCAAAATGAGTATTTCTGAAATGATGTCGTAGTAATCTGTGACC
This sequence comes from Eragrostis tef, assembly GCA_000970635.1. Lineage (NCBI taxonomy): Eukaryota > Viridiplantae > Streptophyta > Magnoliopsida > Poales > Poaceae > Eragrostis > Eragrostis tef. The sequence continues at coordinate 29,869 of LAPY01001602.1, forward strand.
CATTTAAAAGGCTGGTGACAAACTATGGAAAGACAATGCTGCCAGAACTTTTCAAGAGACACAAGAAAAGTGAATGAAATAATGACGGATGCACCAAGACGTCCATTGTAGAGCAGTGTTAGAATTTTAAGATCAGCAGTGTTAGTGTAGACGGGATGGATGCATCAAGAATGTTTGGGAGGCTTTCTTCTCCACCGAACCTGAAAGCTGGAATTTGTTTAAGGTAGGATAGCTCTGTGATAATTATCATGACTCTCAATTTATGACGGTACTCTGGGAAAGGTGAAAAGGTCATTCCTGTGAATAGCAAGATGTAGAAACGAAATATGTAAGTCACACGGTGCCATCTGTTCAGATTCATTTTAAGAATATAGGTGGAGGGCTCGATTGTTCATTGAGATTTTCTGTTCCTTGCAAAAATATTTTTGGACATAGTTCAGTTGTATGTAATGAACACATATACGGACCTGAACCTTACGAGCTATATAATTCAGGTAGAATCTATAACTCATCTTGTTGAAAGGTCTCCATTAGATTTCAGCCTGTTTTGTTTTTTATTTTCAGCAAGGGGATGTTTGTCATGGTTCAAGTGATAGGATTATCAGAATATTAGGCAGGAGCATTTTTCTCTTTATATAAATATTTCAAGATTGTGTTGGCAGCAAATTTATAAAGGTCTTGATTCTAAGAGGTGCGCTGTTTGAGAATTTTGCGTGCTGATAGTCAGAATCACATTCTCGGAGTGAATGTATTGCGGCAGCAGTCCGGATCATGGTTTTGACAACATACAGCTTGTAGCCATTTTGTTTTGATAATGTGCCGCAAGACAATACTGACGGGGCTATGATTTTATACAGAGAGTGACATTATATCTAAATGAGTGCAATGGAACAGAAGGGGACCACCACGAAAGCAACAATCAATTGCAGTGCAGTTTGCGCAGATAAGAAGACCATACAAGTGAAACATGGTACCGCATTTCACCTACGAAGCCCTGCCTACGAAGCTGCCTACGAAGCTGAATCGCGGCAAGAACAGTCTACAAGCCCGCAACACTGTCAAGAAGAAAAAATGGAGGTTCGAGTCCTTGCGTTGAGGTTGCCGACGCCTGTTCGGTCCAGGAAAAGGCATCAAGCTGCTGATGACTGCGGAGTCTTCTTCTCCTTGGTCGGAGGCTCTGAAGAGTGAAGAGCAACCAAAAAACGAATCACGCGGTCAGAAATTTGCCACTAGAAATCAATTGGAGTTGTAGGAAAAACAGTTGATGGATCTGTTACTTGAGATGAGGGCCTTGGGGCGGTCCTTGAACAGGATCTTGTGTCGGATGATGCCGATAACCTCCAGCTCTACATCCGCCGCCGCCGTGGGTGGTTCTTTATCGCCGCCGCCGACCTTCTTCTTCCTGAGCACCAGCAGGGGCTTCTTGAGCGCGACCTTGTTCCCGCCGAGCTCGTGGTACCCCACGGTGAAGGTGTACCCGGCCTTGGAGGAAGAGGAGGGGGAGGGCGTGGAGCAGAGGCGGCCGATGTGGAGGCCGCGGATGTCGCCGGTGAAGGACGGCTGCGGCTGCACCACGCCCTGCAGCTCCACCACGGCCCATTCCGGGCACGACGACTCGCCGCACCCGCACTGCACCCGGATCTGCATCGCCGCCGCTTCTTCTCTTCGACGCCTCCGCTTACCTTTGCTTACCTTAGCTGGGTGACACCGACGGTTGCGAAGAGAAGGCAAATGAGGATGGGGATGGGGACGGGGACGAGGAAGAAAGGCGAGATCTGTTTGCGCGTTGGCGCCAAATCGCCGTATGCTTTCCCGCCATTTCCACTCTTGTTTTGATTTGGTTCGCGCCAAGAACCGTGACGGCAAGGAACTTTTTTTTAAGAAATTATTTATTATTGTTCTTGTTTCAAATAGTCTGACATCTAGCGTCTCCTCCTACCCATGTTACGGGCTCCCAAAGTCGTTCCAGTAGCACGCTTCAGCATGTTTAAGAATGAATAGAAACATCAAGTTGGGATTGGCACCATTTGTGTTAGACATTTAGCTTTTTTGTATCTTCCAGTTTCCTGTGGCTATGCAAACCAGAAACGATTGCCAAAATACATTTTGAAGCATGATAGCAAAGCGTCCCAAATATTGACTGCAGCATGTCCATAGAAGCAGAGGCAGTTGCCCAATACATGTTGAAGCCATGTCGAATAAAGATGGACAGGACATGTCCCAGAAAAACGGCATAAATAATTAAAAGAAAAATAATGAATATATGGTGTATTGTAAAGGTATAGAAGCCACTCCTTAAATATAGTAGCAATCGTCACTTTCTTTGTTCGCTTTACAGAAAAAAAAAACATAAATTTCTTTGTGCATTCAGAGGTTCACAAATCACAAGGAACACCAGTAAGGTCTCAACTCTCAAGCAATAGAACCGTCGATGGCTTTGAGCTTTTGAGGATGGCTTGATCGCGTCGTCTCTCTTAGGACCCAACTGAAGCAAAGCTTTCTCTTGTAAATGTATGCTTCAATCTAGTATGGTCCTTGGATCCTGGTAGGAACCAGAGACATTCGAGAAACCTTGCCCAACTTCAAGCCAGAAGAGCATAGGTGACTGCTTGTGAAGAAGATATTTGTCATCTTGGCAACATGACTCGACAAAATTCCTGCAAAGTTGTAAACTTTGATCCAGGGAAATTATAGTTCGAATACGCTACTGAGTCAGAACAGGACTTGAGCAAACTACAGCACTCACCTCGCATTCAAGCCTTGGGTGCCTACAAGTGTGTGTGACCATCTGCGGATACATGCGGCTGCTCTGATGAAATAGATTTGGCAAAGCGAAAGTGTTCAGGTTCAAAGCTTCGTTGATGAATACTTGCACACATGGACAACACCTTCAGTGGACAAGTGTGGCGAGGACATGTCCAGGTCATCGAGAAGAACCAGATAGCCAGGAACAAAGAACTTGGAACGTAGGAACAGAGTAGCATTTCAGTCAGCCATTGCCAACATTAATACGTTCTGAAGCCAGACGTGGCTTTTAAAGACCCGCAAAACAAAACAAAAAAAGGTCAGAAATCGGCATATTACCTGCATTATGTATAAGTTAACAGGAAAGAATAGTGCCTTGGAAAAAAAGCTATGGAAAGAACAGTGATGAGCTCGCTATCATCAGTATGACAGACTTGGGTGTTTTTATAATTACTAATAGCAGGTCAGTAACTTACTGAACTGCAGAGTAGTCCACGACTGGCATCTGAAGCATTTGAAATGTACGAAGACTTGAAGTATCTCAAAAAACATGAATTGAAAACAATCAAAGATTCTTTGCAGCAGCTTCCACGTTATTTCTGCTGGCAAAATATAAGAAAAGATGTAAGTACTAGAACAGAAAAGATGTAAGTTTCGGTACAAGTAGTACGAAGGGTTTACTTTACTGTACTGCCTTTTTACAGTAATGTAAGAAAGTATTTTTCTAATAAAGTTTATAGATACAAACTAGCATTCATTGTAGATATTTTCATACTGAGGGTAGAGGTCTAATGAGAAGTAGGAGACTCAAGAGGCAGTACGCACCTTTCGGTTCAAGACAAATATCATCCACGAGCACTTGGAACAGATGAAGTTGCGTCTTCTTGGAATGGCATAATGTAGCCAAAATAAACTGCACTTTTGCCAACATGTCTTCAACGGTTGCTTGCAGTTTGGAAAGAGACTATCTGCAAAACCAAAGTAAAGGAAGAGGGAAAACCTTAGTTTCAGCATCTTGTAGAAAGAAGTACTTCTAAAGATACACCTACTGACCTTGAGAGTATAAATCTATACTTATGCAGCAATCACTAATGAAGTCTCAAAGCCAGTCAGTCAGCAGTCTGGGTGTAGAATCTGCAAAAAAGCAGAGGCAAGAACTTTGTTTTATTTATTTTTAACAAAATCAAACAGAACCGTTCAAAAAAAATCAAACAGTAATAAATAACAAGTACATTTATCACAGTACTGTAGTTACCTTTGAATTTTGATGAATGATTCCTCATAGGTGGAAGATACAACTCAAGTACTCAACACCCTTATCGTGGTTGGATGAAGAACTCAGCTAAGAGTAAACAGATAAGATATATCACAATAAGTATAACAGCACTTGTAGTTTGTGAGATGACGAAAAAGGCAGAGTAATTACCTTCAGCTACCATATTTCAATTCTAGCATTGTTGTATTACATTAGTAAACAAGGTGCTCCAGCAGATATAATCTGCCAAAAAAACTGTCAAATTGCAATGGGTACCACTAGCTCCCGTCTCTGAGTAATCAAACTAGAGTTGGATGCAATTGCTGAGATCCACATACCGATTTGTTGTCAAAAAATTAGAAAAAGACAGTGCAGCCAAGTGGCTGAACAACAGGACAGTCATATGCTGCATGCAAAAATCAGATTGTCAAAGTTCAGAAGTAACAAGTAGTCTACGAGAGTCAGAAAATAAGCGTATAATATTTTCAACATCGCTCTCGCGAAATGTCTAAAATCCTGGTTCTAGAATATTAACTCTTGGTCAGCTATCCAGCTATGCAGATGCACTTTTAAACTTTGAAGCACCACACCTTGGAACTAAAATCAACTTCTACAAATAATTTTGATTGTAGCATGGAAAAATAAGGTAAAATGGGTTAAAATAATAGTCATGCAGGATAAGCAAAAGAAAAAAAAAGATAAATAAAAAATTGATTGAAGTTCAACAGTTGGCAAATTCTAATGCTAGAAGTTGTTTGGAAGTAACTACCAAAACAACAAGAGGCGGCCTTCAAAAAATCAATAGAGAGGCAATTTGCATATACGTACCAATTTTACGTACAAGGTGGAAGGCATACGTGGAAAAGTTTGTGCTTGACGATGAGCAACCATTCATACACATGAGAGAAATCCTAATAGAAGAAAATATAAGTCGAACAGGAAACTTGCAAAGTAGGTAATAACCTGGGGTTATTCAGGTGAAATCTGTTATTGAGGTGAAAGCTATTATTAAGATAGAAACATCTTTACGCATTCAGTCTTTGTATGACCTCTGCTCATATACTAAAAATTATGACGACAATTAGGACACCTTTACCGTCCAGTGAGGACACTCATATCTATTAATAGTTGTGCAACTCCGGTGGTATAAGTTGCTCGCAATAAACTAACTTTTGGCAGATTAATTAGAAAGGGAGAAAACATCACATATATATAACCAAAACAAGAAGCTGGTAGATAATTGTAAAAATTCGGATTAGGCTCCTAAAGCAGTGAATGAGGCTAGGAGGCAATTTCATATACATGCCAATTTCATGTACAAGGTGGAAGGTATATGCAGAGATGTTCATGCCTGACGATGAGTAACCATGCATACACACTGAGAGAAATCCTACTGCGGGGCTAGAAGAATGTACAAGTTGAACAAGAACCCTTCAGAGTAGGTAAAAAAAAAGGGGTTATTCAGGTGAAAGCTGTTATTGAGGTGAAATGAATGAAATGAGAATTGGATAAAACGGCTAAGAGATAGAGAGAAAAAAAAACAAATAGTGAAATGAGAGGGCAGGAAATGGGGACGAGTAGACACAGGAAAGTGTATTATTGTACCTTGATTAGTGGTCGCCCACTTTGACGATTGGAATGGTTCCAATCAACTTGCGGCAGTGGCTTTTTAGATCCTCTCTCTTGCAATTTATGACATCCAAAAGTCGCAGGGAACTCGGAAGCCCGTCCTTGGGGAGCTTCCGGAAGGCTGGGCAGCCGGAGATTATTAATTCTTGCAGGGACGTAGGGAGGGCATCCTTGGGCGGCGATCGGATGGCTTCACAATACGCGATCTCTAGAGTTTGGAGTGAATTAGGTAATCCACCCTTGGGTAGCGAGCGGATGGCAGAACAATACTGGATCCTTAATTCTTGCAGGGAATCAGGGAAGCCTCCCGTGGGGAGCGAGTGGATTTTCATACACATGCAGATCCTTAGTTCCTTAAGGTTTGGGAGTCTACGCAGCCCTTCCGGGAGGCACTGCAGCTTAAACCATTGATGCAATGTGAGTTTCTGGAGGGAGGTGAGGAGCTGAAGGGCCTCCTCTTGCTCCTTTGTAAATCGCTCAATCTCCTTGTCGTGCTGAAGGTATAGCTCGGTGAGGGCGGTGGAAGGCATACGTGGAAAAGTTTGTGCTTGACGATGAGCAACCATTCATACACATGAGAGAAATCCTAATAGAAGAAAATATAAGTCGAACAGGAAACTTGCAAAGTAGGTAATAACCTGGGGTTATTCAGGTGAAATCTGTTATTGAGGTGAAAGCTATTATTAAGATAGAAACATCTTTACGCATTCAGTCTTTGTATGACCTCTGCTCATATACTAAAAATTATGACGACAATTAGGACACCTTTACCGTCCAGTGAGGACACTCATATCTATTAATAGTTGTGCAACTCCGGTGGTATAAGTTGCTCGCAATAAACTAACTTTTGGCAGATTAATTAGAAAGGGAGAAAACATCACATATATATAACCAAAACAAGAAGCTGGTAGATAATTGTAAAAATTCGGATTAGGCTCCTAAAGCAGTGAATGAGGCTAGGAGGCAATTTCATATACATGCCAATTTCATGTACAAGGTGGAAGGTATATGCAGAGATGTTCATGCCTGACGATGAGTAACCATGCATACACACTGAGAGAAATCCTACTGCGGGGCTAGAAGAATGTACAAGTTGAACAAGAACCCTTCAGAGTAGGTAAAAAAAAAGGGGTTATTCAGGTGAAAGCTGTTATTGAGGTGAAATGAATGAAATGAGAATTGGATAAAACGGCTAAGAGATAGAGAGAAAAAAAAACAAATAGTGAAATGAGAGGGCAGGAAATGGGGACGAGTAGACACAGGAAAGTGTATTATTGTACCTTGATTAGTGGTCGCCCACTTTGACGATTGGAATGGTTCCAATCAACTTGCGGCAGTGGCTTTTTAGATCCTCTCTCTTGCAATTTATGACATCCAAAAGTCGCAGGGAACTCGGAAGCCCGTCCTTGGGGAGCTTCCGGAAGGCTGGGCAGCCGGAGATTATTAATTCTTGCAGGGACGTAGGGAGGGCATCCTTGGGCGGCGATCGGATGGCTTCACAATACGCGATCTCTAGAGTTTGGAGTGAATTAGGTAATCCACCCTTGGGTAGCGAGCGGATGGCAGAACAATACTGGATCCTTAATTCTTGCAGGGAATCAGGGAAGCCTCCCGTGGGGAGCGAGTGGATTTTCATACACATGCAGATCCTTAGTTCCTTAAGGTTTGGGAGTCTACGCAGCCCTTCCGGGAGGCACTGCAGCTTAAACCATTGATGCAATGTGAGTTTCTGGAGGGAGGTGAGGAGCTGAAGGGCCTCCTCTTGCTCCTTTGTAAATCGCTCAATCTCCTTGTCGTGCTGAAGGTATAGCTCGGTGAGGGAGGTGGTGAGGAGGCTGCAGATTGGAGCGGCAAGGAATCCTACGGCATCATTCGCCTTTACGGAACGCAGGGCGGAGAAAGAAAGCCCACGTTCCTGCTGCAGCTGTGAGGAGGGCTCGGGATCAATCAGGAAGAAATTGCTGGCTGTTTCTACCTGTAATTGGGTGAGGCAGCCCCGTGGAAGGTCACGCCACAAGCCCTCGGCTCCTTCACATTCGTATGTAGATAATTTAGTGAGAGAGGAAAGGTTTGAGAGGGATACCCTCTTGCCCGCCTCAACGCAATCTGCTGCTGGTTGAATAGTCAGAGATTGAACCGCAAATTTGAGCTCTTGCAGGGAGGTCGGGAAGGGGAAGCAAGAGGAGGATGAAGCTGAATACGAAGAGAGGAGCTTGGGGCAATTCCAAATCTCCAAGGAACGGAGATAGCCCAGACCTTGGAGCCCATCTGAACCATGGAGGCGTAGCTCTGGGCAGTAAGAAATCTCCAGCTTCTGTAGTTGGGGTGGCAGAAGCAGCAACCCTTCCTCTGCTATTTCCTCCTCTTCCGCTGACTCGTGCAATGAAGACGTCATTGAGGACTGGCCATCGAGGTCATTTGACGAAGATGTTGCCTTCTTGTGTTGTTCCGCCACACCTAACCCTCTTATCTTCTTACAATGAGAAACCTTCAGATTTACCAGCTTTGGCATGTAACAGAATATATGATTTATTTCCTCCGCTGTAGCTCCACCGATACTGACGTGTTCAACTGGAAGTTGGAAATGGACACTCTTTCCTTCCTCAACCGGCCAAACGGCAATCATAGAATTTGACATGCTTAGGTCTTTTAGGGATGACAACATTTCTAGGCGATCCAGTGGTAGAGGAGGACAACCCAACATATCTAACTGTTTTAATTTGGTTAACTTGTCAAATTTCAAAGCCATCCAAAACTCATCTGTATCCTGAGCAACCTCACCTCCCATAACGCTCAAGGATAATCCATGATCATAGTACAGACTCTCGAAGCTCAAATCAACAACAGATATGCCAATTTTACACGGATCACAAGTCCAAGGAATAGGAGGCAGGGATGATAATTTATGACAGTTTTTAATCTGTAGCTCTCGAAGTTTAGGAAACCAAATATTTTTCTCTTGTTGACAGCAACTAGAATTTGAAAATGACAGCTCCATGAGTTCACTGCAATCTTTAATGATGAGTACTTCCAAGCAGGAGTGAAACTGACAGGTACTATCAACAACCCACTTCTTGACACCTTCTAATTTTACAAGTTCTATCCTTCTCAGATTGTGAAAAGTTTGGTTGCACATATCATCACTTGAAAAATTCTCATTGGCCAGGCAGAACTTTCCTATAGGTGGAAATGTTTTCCAAGCTACATTGTGTATACCAAGGGATTGCAGACCTTTAAGGTGCTGACCTAGCCATGAAGGGCACGCTATACCCCTGTGCCCTGTAATGAATAGACTTGAAAGATTGCTATTTGGCTTAAGGCCTTCAATAATTTGATCCTCACGTGTAGGATCATTGCTAGATTGATCAGTACCCCGATTCAGTATTAACTTACGTAAGTGTTTTTTACGCATTAGTTTTGCTTCTTCTGCTTCTTCCCTTGATTCAACCTTACCAAGATTTATAATGCACAATGATCCAAGCTCTAGCAAATGTCCTATCTGTCTCAGTTCAAAACCTTGACTTCCCTTTTTTACCATAAAACTGTTTAAAGCTTGTAAATATTTTAACTTCCCCACTTCAGAAATCCCTGAATGCATGGTGCCAGCTGCTTTTTTTTCAAAACTAAATCTACATCGAACAACAAAATGACGTAACTTTATGAGGTTGCTCATATCTCTTGGTACATAGCTTTTGTATTTTCCAAAAACATCTAGGACCCTCAGATGATAATATCTCGTTATATTGTTGAACAATCCCGAACCAAAAACGTTATCACTTGTCCGAAAATACCGAAGATGGACATGATTTGAAATTTTTTGCAGTAAGTGATCCATATCTTCACTTTTATTTTGTGAGAAAATAACACGAATGGATTTCGCATTACTCAGCAAACTACCAATAGTACTTGCAAAGCTGCATTGGTAAGATCCAAATAACAACAGTGAACGTAGGTTTTCTGCTTTTAATCTTTTTTCAAATGCAATAAAATCCTCCTTACAACTATCAAAAGTCTTCGGGTCCTTGACACTAGAGTCATCAATGTGGATCGACAAGTGGCGTAAGGATGGTGGGATTTCTACAGATCTCACATTTGAACTGCATACACTAAGGCATTCTTGTGCTGAAACCTTCAGTGCTAAGTTATGAAGTAGATCATGAATAGTATAAGAAGCGTGCCCATGTTCGTCATTTTCCTTTTTGAGAAATCCATGGTCAACTAATTCTGTCAAATGTTTATCTCCTATATCCTCAATGCTTTTATTTCCATTAGGTGAATGCAAAACATCAAATCCTATCCACAAATGAAGTAGCTCTTCTTTACCAAAATTGTAATCTTCGGGAAACAAGGCACAATAGATAAAACATTGTTGCAGATGGAAAGGGAGATAGTCAAAGCTAAGCTTCAATGCTGGCATAATGTCATTTTCATCATTTCGGGATTCCCATTCCTTACTTTCTAAGACTGTAGTCCAATGATCCAAATCAATGTGTTTCTTCAACAATGTTCCCACAGTTTTTGCTGCGAGAGGGGAGCCCTTTAGTTTAGCCTTTATCTCATTTCTAATTTCAAGTAATCTTCCATGATCATTTGGTGGTTCCTGGCTACCATAGATGCAAGCTAAGAACAACTTCTCAAATGCTTCCGAGTCTAAACCTTTTAAGTCCATTTGTTCAGTTGTTTTAACCATCCTTGCTAACTGAGGGATCCGAGTTGTGACTAGAATTACACTGCCTTTTGTTTTCTCATTCTTAAAAGGAAACAGAAATCGTTCCCACTCATGATTATTGCAGTTCCACATATCATCCAGGACAAGCAAAAACCTTTTATTGTTTAACTTTTCTGCAATCAGCTTATCTAACGGAGTATCCTTATCTTTACTTTCTGTTCTGAGTTTATCTGCAATCTCTTGTGTTAGTCTATTCACATTGAAGTTGATAGACACGCATACCCATAATTTAACATCAAAAAGGCTATCTAGCTCCTCCTCACTGTTATAAATTTTTTGTGTTAGAGTTGTCTTTCCGAGGCCCCCTGGACCAACAATCGGAAGCACCGTGAGGTCCTTGCCAGAAGATATTCCCTCAGCAATGCCATCAATAATCTCTCTTATCTCACGGCCTCTCCCCTGAAAGTTTGGCTCAACAAAGTTTGAGTTGGTCATGGGTCGATTGATGATAGCATTAGTATGCAAGGGTGCTGGACATTGGTTGTTTGAAAACTTTGCGTGGAGGGCCAGGGAAATGGACTGAGCAATGCTACGGTTGGAGTCCAACAACTCTAGATTAAGAATTGTGGATACTTTGGCGCACACAACCTTTAATTAGTCTGTAATCTCCTCAATCTTTTGGGACATGTCGACCCTATGGAACTCCAGCTTTGGTGTTTGTATGGCGGGCTTTGTCTTTGTTGCCTTATTAGGACGGCCACAGCAGAGGAAAGCACGGCCACTGCTTGGTGGTGCTATGATGTTGGAGTTGGCATCTTTTTGGACAGGGGAGACAGAGTGGCATGGAAGGTGTTTACCGACAGCGTGGATGGTGCCACGGGCGCTGGAGGCGAGGCTGCTGATGCAGCCATGTGCGGCCGCCTCTTGCTCGCCCTGGTTCGTTTGCGGAGGCCTTCTTCCCATAGGGCCAAACAGCCCCGCACCGCCGGACTCCACGGCTTGCTTCCTCTTCACCGTCCTGGTCATCATCAGCATCAGCATTGCCGCCCTCATGCGATGCTGCGGAGGCCTTCTTCCCACAGGGCCAGACAGCCCCGCACCGCCGGACTCCACGGCTATCTTCTTCTTCTTCTTGGTCATCATCATCAGCAGGAGTTTTGGGCCCAAGACATGCCAAGGGTCCAGTACAGGAAACTCCTCCTGTGTCGTCTTCACTTGGCCCTTTGTCGTGGCTTGTTGGTGGGCCGCGGGAGAAGCCAAGCATTTTGACGACGGCTTTGGCGGAGTGGCGAGCGTTAAGGGCGTGGTTCTTGAGGCAGCCCCCGCCGTGGTGATCCGCCGCGTGGCGCGTCTCGTAGAGCTGGTCCTGGATGCGGAAGTACTCCAGCTCGTCCAGCACGTCGTCGGCCCTGTCGGCCAGACCACGGAGCTTGTGCAGCAGCTCCGTCAGGGCCGGGTTCTGGATCTCCTGGTGGTTGTCGCGGCCGCGGGCGTTGTTGAGCATGCCCTGCGCGTACAGCAGCTCCAGCTTGAGATCCTCGACGTTGGTGCCGAGCTTAGCGCTGGCCGCCCACGCCTCCAGCGCCCCGCTTGAGAGGGGGCCCAGAGCCTTGCTGAGCACCCAGCTCGCAGCCTGGATGCCGGCGACCGCCATGGCCGCGAATCCAACGGAATCGCTGCAAGTTGCACCACGGGATATATGAAACTCCGCTCTGAAACAGCGCAGGAAAACATTCTTGTCAGTTTCTATACTATTAAAAAGATGAAGCTGCATGAGGATGAAAAGGTACGTACCGGATTAATATGCGAAGAACGGGTGAACAGAAAGTTCTCTTGGAAGCAACTCAGTGGGCAGCAGCAACGATCGAAAGCAACGGGAAGTTCAAGCTGGCGACAGATCTACGCGTAAAAGCACCGGTTAACAAGTGCAAATGCGAGTCAGTGTGTTGCAAGCTTGTGACCTGGCTCTGGACGCACGTAGCAGAGATAAACTTAATTAGAGCCTTTTTCTTCTTTCTGTGGCTTTATCTTTTGAGGTGGAAAATGGAAGGCATCGGAGAGGATATATGTGTGCTTACCCAATGAAACCGTCGGTGTTGCCTGCAGCAGGACCAAATGGACACGTAGGAGGTGTATCTCCGAGACTGCAGGAGATCCTTTTGTTATTAGCTTCAAATTAGAAACGTGAAACTGCAAGAGATCAGAGACCGGGAAGGATGGTGTGTAGATATACCTAAATAAATGACGGAAATGGGGAATAGGAACGAGGGAAGGCAATGGAAGGCTTTCTTCTTTTTTTTTCTTTCCTTTTTTTTTTTTGTGGGAGTGGGCAAGGCAATGGAAAGGTCAAGCTGGCGGCCAAGCTGACTTGCGTCGCGTCTCCGGAACTGCAGGAGAGATCCTTTTGGCATTAGTTTCAAATCAAAAAGGCGAAACTGCAATAGATCGAGGAGGATCAGACCTAAACAGATGACGCAAACGGAGAAAGGAACCGTCGCTGTTGCCTGCTGTATTCCGGATCGGGGGACGGAACTATGCTGGCAATAGCAACGATCGAAGGGCAGCTGAAAGCTCAAGCTAGCGGCCAGACCACGGAGCTTGTGCAGCAGCTCCGTCAGGGCCGGGTTCTGGATCTCCTGGTGGTTGTCGCGGCCGCGGGCGTTGTTGAGCATGCCCTGCGCGTACAGCAGCTCCAGCTTGAGATCCTCGACGTTGGTGCCGAGCTTAGCGCTGGCCGCCCACGCCTCCAGCGCCCCGCTTGAGAGGGGGCCCAGAGCCTTGCTGAGCACCCAGCTCGCAGCCTGGATGCCGGCGACCGCCATGGCCGCGAATCCAACGGAATCGCTGCAAGTTGCACCACGGGATATATGAAACTCCGCTCTGAAACAGCGCAGGAAAACATTCTTGTCAGTTTCTATACTATTAAAAAGATGAAGCTGCATGAGGATGAAAAGGTACGTACCGGATTAATATGCGAAGAACGGGTGAACAGAAAGTTCTCTTGGAAGCAACTCAGTGGGCAGCAGCAACGATCGAAAGCAACGGGAAGTTCAAGCTGGCGACAGATCTACGCGTAAAAGCACCGGTTAACAAGTGCAAATGCGAGTCAGTGTGTTGCAAGCTTGTGACCTGGCTCTGGACGCACGTAGCAGAGATAAACTTAATTAGAGCCTTTTTCTTCTTTCTGTGGCTTTATCTTTTGAGGTGGAAAATGGAAGGCATCGGAGAGGATATATGTGTGCTTACCCAATGAAACCGTCGGTGTTGCCTGCAGCAGGACCAAATGGACACGTAGGAGGTGTATCTCCGAGACTGCAGGAGATCCTTTTGTTATTAGCTTCAAATTAGAAACGTGAAACTGCAAGAGATCAGAGACCGGGAAGGATGGTGTGTAGATATACCTAAATAAATGACGGAAATGGGGAATAGGAACGAGGGAAGGCAATGGAAGGCTTTCTTCTTTTTTTTTCTTTCCTTTTTTTTTTTTGTGGGAGTGGGCAAGGCAATGGAAAGGTCAAGCTGGCGGCCAAGCTGACTTGCGTCGCGTCTCCGGAACTGCAGGAGAGATCCTTTTGGCATTAGTTTCAAATCAAAAAGGCGAAACTGCAATAGATCGAGGAGGATCAGACCTAAACAGATGACGCAAACGGAGAAAGGAACCGTCGCTGTTGCCTGCTGTATTCCGGATCGGGGGACGGAACTATGCTGGCAATAGCAACGATCGAAGGGCAGCTGAAAGCTCAAGCTAGCGAAAGACGCGCAAAAGCTCAGTGTGTTGCAAGCTTGTGGTCTGTCTCGTCCCTGAAGGACTACTTATATAGCCACAGCAAGGGCATTGCGGTTCCTCTGCTCATGTCGGAGATTCGGAGGAGGTGACAGTACAACGGTGCGGCATACTCGGAGGAGTACTACGGTGGTTGCAGCAAATATTTGTCCTTAAGTAGTGAGACTTCGTATCCGGCGTCAGGTCCGTAGTTTTGTGGCTCCATCAGGAGAACGTGACGCTCCTCGGTTGCAGATTCGCGCGTTCCATGGCCCGATGTCGTGGCAGGGGCACCTAGCTAATTAAGCTTGCCAGTAGGCATGCCTCGTGAGTGGAAGGTGATGGCTTCTCCTCACGGCCGGTGTCGCAAATTTACTAAGACACAGAAATCGGAAGACTCCTTCAGCTGCTTACTTACCGTTATCAGGCATCGAGATTTGAGCTTGTGAGACCTGGGACGAGGTTTTGCAGCTGGGCTTACTTATTTTACCGTTATCAGGCATCGAGATTTGAGCTTGTGAGACCTGGGACGAGGTTTTGCAGCTGGGCTTACTTATTTTACCGTTATCAGGCATCGAGATTTGAGCTTGTGAGACCTGGGACGAGGTTTTGCAGCTGGGCTTACTTATTTTACCGTTATCAGGCATCGAGATTTGAGCTTGTGAGACCTGGGACGAGGTTTTGCAGCTGGGTTCTGAGATCTCAGAGAGCAATATTTTTTTTAGTAGCGTCTAGGGGCATTGGCATCCTAGTTTGTGGCACAGTTTGCCACGGTACTGGATCGTAGTGACACAATAGTTGGTGGCAGCTTTGTTGGGTTAATTAATTAGTACTACCATTTTACCGTTGGCTCAATCACGCAAGCTGTCCCTAACTCCTAATTGCTGCATTCGAGTTTAACCCGACGAATTTGACTGAGGTGGCCATTTTTACTTGACTTCAATCTCTAGGAGAGGAGCTGCTTCGCTCTTATAAACTAGTCTTTCAACCCGTGCACATGCACGGACTAGCAATGTTTGTTTGAAATTAAGTGGCAGATCGCGATATTAATAAAGAGAAAATTAATCAATTCAGATAGATATTTGATGAGAAAATCCTCATTAATCATTGTTGATGGCTTACAAATGTTTTTATTTGTAACAGATTTTCAGAATCACGATTCTACTCAAGTATTCGCATCTATTTTATTAGCGTGGTTAGTAGGTCTGGGCTCCCTTGTCAGAACCTGTTTTTTTCTTTCTCTGGATCCAATCTTCTTTCGAGCTGCCTGTTCTTTCTGACGTACCGTAAGCAATGACATCATGGGTTCGTAGCGCCTCATAATTGTCTTAGTGAAGTCACTGACATCCGTCAAGGACCTACTTGTCCATAACTGCCAAAGCCCCTTGCTGGAGTTCACCATCGCTTGGGATCACGACGATAGATCATTTTATTTAGCAATTGCCGCACGGCTATTGATAACTTTCGACGCTAGGGCTAACGTGAGAGAAAATTGAGAGGACAATGACATCAATCTATTTTACCATAGCAAATCCGAGGGTTATTTTTTAGGTATATTTTCAATGGCAGAACTAGGCATAGTCAAATTAAATCTAATGGTAGAAATTTTATTTTACTTTTGTATAATTTTTATTTCAAATTTTACTTATTTTCAGTTGAGTTTGAAATAGACGTCTGTACTTTTAATTTATTTTTATTTTTTGACTCATAATGGCATGATGGGTAATTTAAAAATAGTTGTTAGGGGTTATTTATTATTTTGAAATTAACTATTTTTTGACTCGTAAAGGCATGGTGGGTAATTTAGAAATATAAGTGTTAGGGGTTCTTTTGACTAACTTTTTTGTAATGGCATAGGTGGGTAATTTATATCATGTTAGATCTAAAGGCTATTGTTTATCTTCCTTTAATTTGTATGGCCAGATGTTTTGTTTTTTTGAGAATTTCTAGTATTTTCTTTTGATTAACGTAGAGGCCTTAAAAGGAGCCTCTAATTAGTAAATATAAGATAAGATGGATAGATAGATAACGTCAATGCTGTGCAAGGACACTTATTTATCAGGTTCAGATGACGGACTTGCTGGTCGCAGCGGCATTTGAAGAAATTACGTCTGTATGAGGAGCAAAAAGACAGGGATGCAAAATAAACCGAACAATGAGCTGTAAGCAGAAACATTACGCTCTGTTTGACGACCCGCTGAAACTTGATACCCAGCCGCGCGCGCGTGAAGTGCTCTACCGTGGAAACAAGAGAAAGCTAGTGCGGTTGTAGATATATCCTACTAGTATGCTTTATCTGGTTCAGTTATCATATGTTACTCCTACTTATCTAGCTAACTTAATTGAAAGTGGCCGGCAAGCACATTCGTAACCAGCGTCTTTCAGCGTGGGTGCAGCAACATAACACGACGCGCGCGGTCATCGAGTCAGAGTCGACCCGCGATCCAGACCATGCGGCTCCGTTCGGTGGCGCAGCAGCGTGTGCTGTCGATCGCACGCACCCCCCTCGATCAGGTGCATGCTTCGTGAGACGTCGTGACAAAACGCATGTCGAACTCAACCATGGCAGCAGGGTGCCGTTCCTGTATGCTGACCCTACGTCGGCGATCGACCAGTTGTGCAACCGGAGCCACGTCTGCGATCGAAGTGCGAGGATTCGCGCAGTCGAGCGGGGCGTGGCGTCGTCACCAAAGGAAGAGATCTGCAGGGTTCAGGGACAAGGAAGGTAGCGCGGCTGCTCGAGGACGAAGGGATCAATATACTGTATATTTTTGTCAGCAGCACCATCTCGATCGGTGGCATGCATGCAACGGTCTACTCCAAGGATCGAGGAAGGGGCTTCGAGTTCGAGTGGATCAGGTTTTCGATTCCTGCAAAGCCGTGATGACAGACTGTTGCATGTAGTGGTACGTGGTTCGAAGAACGCACTGAATCGGTGCGAGCTAGCTTTCTGGTACGGAAGAACGGCGCTTGAAAAAGTTTCAAAGAGCACCATATAACTTGCAGTCGCCAGAGGCGTTTTTCGAATTGGGAGGCCAAGTTAGCGCTTAATTCTGGTGCTAAAAAATACTAGGATACTACTTACTTATCAGGTTCAGATGACGGACTTGCTGGTCGCAGCAGACAGAAGAAAGAGTCACATCCATATCTCCAGCAAAAGACAGGGTTGATAAAAAAAAAACAGAATTATAAACTGTGAAGGAATTTTTATTTCTCAAGGAGTAACACTGAAGTGAACTGTAATTAAGCAGAAACATTATTATTACGAGCCCTCCTCATGCGATTGCCGGTTCTGCAGTGCAAACGTTTCTCTGTTTTACGATACTACATTTTGAAACTGAAGTAGTACCATGGTAGCAAGCAAGTGAAGCAATTGCGGTACACATCTTAGCATCTAAAACTGCAAAAGACAGCTCAGGGTGGCAATAAGTACATTCGTCACCAATATTTCGTCCAGCTCAAGCCTCCCAGGAAAGAACAGAAGGCCAGGACGCCGGCCCTCGACGCGTCCCGAACTCCCCTGGAGCGTCTTGGCCCCGGCAAGAAGGTCGACCAGAGCATGATCAAGCAAGACCACCCAGGCGACCCCACTCGCCGAGGCCCAGGTGCACAGGCGTTAGGCGAGATCGACGCCGGCAGCGAAGACCTCGACGCGCATGCAGGTGCCTGGCTCCATCGTGGCATTCGGTAGCCGGAAAGGTCCTCGGCGCGACGCGCTGCTTCTCCTCTGGCTGGCTCGACGAGATGAAGCGGCGCCGGGCTGGTTGTCGGCTGGGCACCGCAGGAAGCTCGTCCTCTAGCACCCGTTCATCATAAAGCATCCATATTTGCACATGTGGAGTGGAGCAGCAAGGACATCATCAGCCAAACTGACACTCTGATCTCCTTTTAGCTAATCCGAATCAGAAAAACAGTCCTTGCTTATAATGATGTACCATGACTTAGCTAGCTTCAAAAATCTTGTTGGTGCAGATCCACACAAGGCTGAAACATGATTTTTTTAATCAGCATGGTTGGAAGTTCAACTTTTCCATGAATGAAAAGTCTTGGTTTCAGCATCATGCAGCCAGAAGTTCTTCTAAAGATACATCTACTGACCTTGAAAGTATACATCTACTTCTGATGCGATCACCCATAAGTCCTCAAAGGCAGCCAGTCAGCAACCTGACTTCTGAACGTGCAAAGCAGAAGCGTTTACTTTTGTCACAAAAAAAAATGGTAATCACAGTACTGCAGTTTCGTTTGAATTTTCATCAAGGATTCCTCACAGCTCAAAGATGCAACTCAAGTACTCAAATCCCTCATCGTGGTTAAGAAGAACTCAACATGGACTAAAAATAATGAGATATATCACAATACACAATGCAGATTGACAGAATTCGTAGTTCATTATAAACTGTGAAGGAATTTTTATTTCTCAAGGAGTAACACTGAAGTGAACTGTAATTAAGCAGAAACATTATTATTACGAGCCCTCCTCATGCGATTGCCGGTTCTGCAGTGCAAACGTTTCTCTGTTTTACGATACTACATTTTGAAACTGAAGTAGTACCATGGTAGCAAGCAAGTGAAGCAATTGCGGTACACATCTTAGCATCTAAAACTGCAAAAGACAGCTCAGGGTGGCAATAAGTACATTCGTCACCAATATTTCGTCCAGCTCAAGCCTCCCAGGAAAGAACAGAAGGCCAGGACGCCGGCCCTCGACGCGTCCCGAACTCCCCTGGAGCGTCTTGGCCCCGGCAAGAAGGTCGACCAGAGCATGATCAAGCAAGACCACCCAGGCGACCCCACTCGCCGAGGCCCAGGTGCACAGGCGTTAGGCGAGATCGACGCCGGCAGCGAAGACCTCGACGCGCATGCAGGTGCCTGGCTCCATCGTGGCATTCGGTAGCCGGAAAGGTCCTCGGCGCGACGCGCTGCTTCTCCTCTGGCTGGCTCGACGAGATGAAGCGGCGCCGGGCTGGTTGTCGGCTGGGCACCGCAGGAAGCTCGTCCTCTAGCACCCGTTCATCATAAAGCATCCATATTTGCACATGTGGAGTGGAGCAGCAAGGACATCATCAGCCAAACTGACACTCTGATCTCCTTTTAGCTAATCCGAATCAGAAAAACAGTCCTTGCTTATAATGATGTACCATGACTTAGCTAGCTTCAAAAATCTTGTTGGTGCAGATCCACACAAGGCTGAAACATGATTTTTTTAATCAGCATGGTTGGAAGTTCAACTTTTCCATGAATGAAAAGTCTTGGTTTCAGCATCATGCAGCCAGAAGTTCTTCTAAAGATACATCTACTGACCTTGAAAGTATACATCTACTTCTGATGCGATCACCCATAAGTCCTCAAAGGCAGCCAGTCAGCAACCTGACTTCTGAACGTGCAAAGCAGAAGCGTTTACTTTTGTCACAAAAAAAAATGGTAATCACAGTACTGCAGTTTCGTTTGAATTTTCATCAAGGATTCCTCACAGCTCAAAGATGCAACTCAAGTACTCAAATCCCTCATCGTGGTTAAGAAGAACTCAACATGGACTAAAAATAATGAGATATATCACAATACACAATGCAGATTGACAGAATTCGTAGTTCATGGGATGAGGAAAAGGCAAATAGTATTTACCTTGCGTTAGCATAGTTTGAATCTATCTACCATGTTGTACAATCTCAGTTAATAAGGTGCCCTAACAGAGATTATCTGCAGAAAAAGTTGTAGCATGATAATCGTTACTGCAATGCAATAATGTTAGCTCCCGTCTCTGTAATCAGAATATAGTTTGATGCAATCACTGATGACAACATACCGACTTGAGGTCAATAAATTAGTTAAATAAATTGAATTGTATAATAACTATGGCCACAACGAACTAGTCATATGCTGTGTACAGAAATCAGAGTGTCAGAGTTCAAAACAGAAAGGTAATTTCAGAGTCACACAATAAGCAGGCAACATTTTTCATAGCAGTGGCTTAAAAGGTGGCTAAAATTTAGTTCTTGAATAGCAACCCTTTGGCAACTTGGAGTTAGATAGAGCAGCTATAAATTTTGAGATGCCCTACCAAATTTCGAAGCACCACACCTTGGAGATAAAATGAACTTCTATAAATAATTTTGATTGTAGCATCACAATTCATTTGAGAATGAGCTTAACATTACCTCCCTAAGCACATCATGTACTATTAAAAACATCAATCATGCATCCTATCATATTCAAGCAGTGTGGAGAAGTTGAAACCACTAAACTGATAAATTTCATTGTAAAGGCTCACTCCGCACTCACATTCCCGTCATAGATAGCACAAACAGAGCAGATAAACGAGTGTGTTCAGAATTTCAGATCATCACCAGATAGAAAATAATGTAAGTGTGAGCATCATATATGTGCAGAATAAAAGCATCAGTATCTTTCTAAGTAATAGCATAGCAATGAAAAAAATGTTTCTTAGTCATTCATGGGACTACAATCAGTTAGTTCCAAGGAGCCAAGTAACGCAATATGCATGAACAAGTTAGTCATTTTATTAAAGCGTCATAAAAAAACTAATATCCCAGGAAACCAAATAACAAGAACAAGAAGCAGCAGATAAATAAAATGTTGATTGAACTTCTAAAGTCGTGCACATGACTACGCAACGATTTTGCGTGTACTAACCACTCTTATATATGGGGTGAAAGGTATAAGTTCAGATTGACATGGTTGGACACACAACACAAAGCACTAGAAAGATGTATGGTTCTAAGAGACCTGCGGAGTAGGTCACAACAAGTTGTCCTCATTAAATATTATCACAATGAAATAAAACAAAAAATGACATTGATGGATGGTATTATGGAAAGAAACTGAAATTGGCGAATAGAAGTTGGAGAAACTACTAGTCATATGCTGTGTACAGAAATCAGAGTGTCAGAGTTCAAAACAGAAAGGTAATTTCAGAGTCACACAATAAGCAGGCAACATTTTTCATAGCAGTGGCTTAAAAGGTGGCTAAAATTTAGTTCTTGAATAGCAACCCTTTGGCAACTTGGAGTTAGATAGAGCAGCTATAAATTTTGAGATGCCCTACCAAATTTCGAAGCACCACACCTTGGAGATAAAATGAACTTCTATAAATAATTTTGATTGTAGCATCACAATTCATTTGAGAATGAGCTTAACATTACCTCCCTAAGCACATCATGTACTATTAAAAACATCAATCATGCATCCTATCATATTCAAGCAGTGTGGAGAAGTTGAAACCACTAAACTGATAAATTTCATTGTAAAGGCTCACTCCGCACTCACATTCCCGTCATAGATAGCACAAACAGAGCAGATAAACGAGTGTGTTCAGAATTTCAGATCATCACCAGATAGAAAATAATGTAAGTGTGAGCATCATATATGTGCAGAATAAAAGCATCAGTATCTTTCTAAGTAATAGCATAGCAATGAAAAAAATGTTTCTTAGTCATTCATGGGACTACAATCAGTTAGTTCCAAGGAGCCAAGTAACGCAATATGCATGAACAAGTTAGTCATTTTATTAAAGCGTCATAAAAAAACTAATATCCCAGGAAACCAAATAACAAGAACAAGAAGCAGCAGATAAATAAAATGTTGATTGAACTTCTAAAGTCGTGCACATGACTACGCAACGATTTTGCGTGTACTAACCACTCTTATATATGGGGTGAAAGGTATAAGTTCAGATTGACATGGTTGGACACACAACACAAAGCACTAGAAAGATGTATGGTTCTAAGAGACCTGCGGAGTAGGTCACAACAAGTTGTCCTCATTAAATATTATCACAATGAAATAAAACAAAAAATGACATTGATGGATGGTATTATGGAAAGAAACTGAAATTGGCGAATAGAAGTTGGAGAAACTAGGAAGTGTTATTGTTACAGCTAATGCAAGGATAAGAGAATTCCAAGGAGTTGCCAAGAAATTAAAATAAACAGCAGCATTCAGATATTCAATGTTAGCCCCTATCTCTGTATGGAAAACTAAGAATTATTTCCAGTAATGAGGAATGTATACCATATAATTTCATATGCTCCATCAACCAATCATGTTTACAAGAGTCCCGCTATAGGTCCAACTGGATTGGACCGACCCAGTTCCGACTGGGCGTTACAGCAGTCATTGCCATCATGAGAATTCAGTGACAGGGGAATTACGGTACCAGCCACGTGGTCGGATAGCAGTCAGACGCATAGATTTTCCCATGTTTCCAAATTGCAGAAAAGCATGATACAAATGACACTGTGTGAATATTAAAAAATAAGACCTACATTGAGAAAATTGAGGACAATGTTAGAGTTCAGAACTAAAAGTAATTTCAGAGTTAAAAAACCTAAGGACACAATTATATTCTGCAGCTGTACCTTAAGGAAAAAGAGAAGCACGTGAAACAGGTTTTCAAGATGACAAATATTCTCTTGAACTGACCAGTAGTAACCAGTTTCATATACAAATTGGGAGATCAAGTTGAGATCCTCATGGTTGACAATACACGGAGATAGAACCGTCCATGGATAAAGAAATAATCCTATTAGGCTGTGAGAATAATGAAGAATTCCAAGAAGAGCTCTGCAGAGATATGGAGACAGGAATATTAGCACTACATCTGCTGAAATAGTGAAATGACACATTTACATACTGTGCAAGAGGTGACAATTCCGTTTTTTGTATTAGAAATGCAGCATCTGTATGATATCTGCTCCAATGCTAAAACAATTCTGATGATAACAAGGACACCATTAACGTCTAGTGAGGATATCCAAATCTATCAACGGTTGTGCACAATTATCTACTGGTAAAAGTTGCTTGGAACGAATTACTACTGGAAGATTAGAAAGTGAAAAGGCATATCAAATTACTAAAACAACAAGATGACAGATTTTTTTTTTTTTAAAAAAACTCCGATTAGGCTCATAAAGCAATGTATGGGATTATGAGGCAATATGCATATACTCACCAATTTTATGTACAAGGTGGAAGGCATATGCAGAGATGTTCATACTTGACGATGAACAACCATGCATACACACGTAGAGATAATGCTACCGCAGGTCTAGAAGAATGTACACGTCGAATAGGAACTCTGCAGAGTAGGTAAGAAAACAAAGGGTTATTCAGGTGAAAGCTGTTGTTGAGGGAAAATGAACAAAATAAGATTTGGCTACAACAGCTAAGGGTTACAGAAAAATAAGCAATAGTGAAATGAGCGGGCAGGAAATGGGAAATAGTAGACACAGGAAAGTGCATTGTTGTCGTACCTTCATTAGTCATCAGACTTGGACGACTGGAATGGTTCCAATCAGCTTGCGGCAGTGCCTTCTCAGCTCCTCGTTGCCGCAATATGTGACATCTAAACGTCGCAGTGAACTCGGGAGCCCGTCCTTGGGGAGCGTCTTGATGACTTCACAGTTGTAGATTAGTAATTCTTGTAGGGAATTAGGGAGGCAACCCTTGGGCAGCGAGCGGAAGGTTTTGCAGCGAGCGATTGTTAATGTGCGAAGGGAATCAGGGAGTCCCCCCATGGGCAGCGAGCGGATGGCATCACAGTGGGAGATCCCCAGTGTCCTGAGGCGGGGTAGCCTGCGCAGCCCTGCTGGGAGGCAGCGCAGCTTTCGGAAAAAAGCAGAATTTGAGTTCCTGGAGGGAGGTGAGGAGCTGAAGGGCCTCCTCTTGCTCCTTTGAGAAGCGCTCATCAATCTTCTCGTCACCCCAAAGTAATAGATCGGTGAGGCAGGAAGAGAGGAGACTGCAGACTGGAGGGGCAAGGAATCCTGCAGCGTCATCCGTCCTCACCCACTGCAGGACAGAGAAAGGGGAAGAAAGCCCACCATGATCCTGCTGCAGCTCTGAGGAGGGCTCAGGATCAACCAAGAAGAAATTGCGTGTGTTGCTAACCTCTAGTAGGGCGAGGCTGCCCCGGGGCAGGTGACGCCAGGAGCCTCTCAAGTCCCCACACCCCTCTATCTGCAATGTAGTGAGAGAGGCAAGGTTTGAGAGGGACACCGTCTTGCCCGCCTCAACGCAATCGGTTGCTAGTTCATCATACAGAGATAAACCAAGCCTTAGAAGCTGCAGGGAGGTCGGGAAGGGGGAGCAAGAGGAGGGTGACGCCATCAAAGAGAGAAACTTGGGGCAGTTGATAATCACCAAGGAACGGAGAGAGCATAGACCCTGGAGCCCGACTGAACCATCAGAGCCGAGGCTTAGCTCTGGGCAAGAAAGAATCTTCAGATTTTGTAGTTGGGGTGGCAGGAGCAGCAACTCTTCCTGTGCTATTTCCTCTTCTTCCATTGCGTTATGCAATGAAGATGTCGTTGAGGACTGTCCGTCAACATTGCTCGACGAAGACGTTGCCTTGTTCTGCTGCTCCGCCACACCTAACCCTGTTATCTTCTCACACAGCGAAACATCCACATTTAATAGCTTTGGCATGTAAGAGAGTATATGATTTATTTCCTTCGCCGTAGCTTCACTCTTCATGATGCTGATGTGTTCAACTGGAAATTGGAATTGGGCACATCCTTCTTCTTCGACCGGCCAACTCGATATGCCCAGGCTTTTCAGGGATGACAACATTTCCAAGCGATCAAGTGGTAGACGAGGACAACCATTCATACTTAAATTCTTTACGTTGGTTAGGTTGTCGAATTTCAAAGCCATCCAAAACTCATCAGTGTCCTGAGTAAGTATGTTCCTACAGTTCTCAAAGTCACCAAAGCCTCCGGTAACACTTAAGGATGATCCAGAATCATTATCTTCACTATAGGACAGATGGTCAAAGCCCAAACCGACTTGAAATATGTTAATCTTGCATGGGTCACAAGTCCAAGGAACGGGAGGTAGCGATGATAATTTTGGACACCATTGAATCTCTAGCTCTCGTAGTTTAGGAAACCAAATATTTTTCTGTTGTTGACAGCAAGCAGAATGTGAAAATGACAGCTCCATGAGTTCATTGCAATCTGAATGATGAGTACTTCCAAACAAGAGTAAAACTGACAGGTACTATCAACAACCCATTTCTTCACACCTAGTTTTTTAAGTTCTATCCTTCTCAGATTGTGAAAAATTTTGTTGGACATATCATCACTCTGAAATTTCTCATTAACCAACCAGAACTTTCCTATAGGTGGAAATTTTTCCCAAGCCACATTGTGTATACCTAGGGATTTCAGATCTTCAAGGTACGAACCTAGCCATGAAGGGCATGTTCTACCCCTGTGCCCTATAATGGATATATCTGAAAGATTGTTGTTGGGCTTCAGGCCTTCAATAATTTGCTCGTCATGTCTAGGATCCTCGCTAGGTTGACCACTACCCCAATCCAATATTAACTTATGCAAGTGTTTTTTGTGCATTAGTTTTGCTTCTTCTGCCTCTTCCCTTGATTCAACCCTGCCAAGATTTTCAATGCACAATGATCCCCTAAGCTCTCGCAGCTGTCCTATCTGTCCCAGTTCAAAACCTTTGCTTTCCTTTTTTACCATAAATTTGTCTAAAGCTTGTAAAGATTTTAACTTCCCCACTTCAAAAATATCTGAATGCATGAAGGAAGCTAGAATTGGGATAAAAGAATTGTCCCGAACAACAAAATGACGCAACTTTTTGAGATTGCTCATATCTCTTGGTAAGTTTCTCAAATATCCAAAAACATCTATGACCCTCAGGTGATAACATCTTGTAATATTTTTGAACAGTCCCGATCCTAAAACATCAGTTGTTCGAAAATACCGAAGATGGACATGATTTGAATTTTTCTGCTGTAAATGTTCCCTACTGCGGCTTGCATTTTCTGACAAAAAAACACGGAGGGCTTTTGCATTACTCACCAAACTACCAATAGTACTCTCAAAGTTGCATTGGTACGATCCAAATAACAACAATGAACGTAGGTTTTCTATCTTTAATCTTTTTTCAAATGCACTAAAATCCTCCTTGCAGCTACGCAAAGTCTTCGGGTCCTCAACACTTTTCTCATCAATGTGGATTGACAAGTGGCGTAAGGATGGCGGAATTTCTACTGATCTACAATTTGAACTGCATATGCTTAGGCATTCTTGTGATGAAACATTCAGTGCTAAGTTATGAAGTAGATCATGAATAATATAAAATGTGTGCCCATATTCATCATTTTCCTCTTTGAAAAATCCACGATCAACCAATTCTGTCACATTGCTATGTCCTATGTCCCATGTCCTCAATTCTTATATTTCCAGTAGGTGAATGCAAAACATCCAGTCCTATCCATAAGTGAATTAGCTCTTCTTCATCAAAATTATAATCTTCGGGAAACAAGGCACAATAGATAAAACATTGTTGGAGATGAAAAGGAAGATTTTCAAAGCTAAGCTTCAGTGCTGGCATAATATCATTGTCATCATTCTGAGATTCCCATTCTTTACTTTCTAAGACTCTAGTCCAATGATCCAAATCAATGTGTTTTTTCAACAATCTTCCCACAGTTTTTGCCGCGAGAGGCGAGCCCTTTAGTTTTCCCTTTATCTGATTTCTAATTTCACGTAACTTTCCATGATCATTTGGTGGTTGCTCACTGCCATATATGCAAGCTAAGAACAACTTCTCAAATGCTTCCGAATCTAAACCTTCTAAGTCTATTTGTTCAGTTGTTTTAACCATCCTTGCTAACTGAGGGATCCGAGTTGTGACTAGAATTACACCGCCTTTTGTTTTCCCATTCTTGAAAGGAACCAAAAACCGTTCCCATTCATCTTCGTTAGTGCAGTTCCACATATCGTCCAGGACAAGCAGAAACCTTTTATTGTTTAACTTTTCTGCAATCAGCTTATCTGGCGGAGTATTCTTACTTTCATTAGTTCTGAGTTTATCTGCAATCTCTTGTGTCAGTCTGTACACATTGAAGTTGATAGACACACATACCCACAATTTAACATCAAAAAGGCTATTCAGACCCTCTTGATTATAAATTTTTTGTGTTAGAGTTGTCTTTCCTAGTCCTCCTGGACCAACAATTGGAAGCACCGTGAGGTCCTTGTCAGAATATATTCCCTTAGTGATGCTATCTACGATCTCTCTTTCCTCACGGTCTCTCCCTTGAAATATTGGTTCTACAAACTTTGAATCTGTCATGGGCCGACTAGTAGCATGTTCATGCAAGGGTTTTTGCCATTGCTTGTTTGAAAACTTTGCATCAAGGGCCAGAGAAATGGACCTTGCAATGCTACGGTTGGAATCCAACAACTCTAGATTTAGAATTGTGGACACCTTGGCGCACACCGGTTTTAAGTGCTCTACGATTTCCTTCATTTTCTGAGACATATCAACCCTATTGAACTTGAGTTTTGGTGCTTGGATGGCCGTGGGCAACTCTAGGCCACTTGATGCCGTGTTGGAGTTGGCATGGCATCGGACACATGAAGCAGAGTGGTGGAATGGAAGGTGTTTACCGACAGCGTGGATGGTGCCACGGGCGCTGGATGTGAGCCTGCTGATGCAGCCATGGCCAACCTCTTGGTCGCCCTGGCTCATCTGCGGAACAGGCTGTGTTGTTGTAGAGGCCCTTCCACAGGGCCAGCAAGCAGACCCACACCGGACTCCTTGGCTTGCTTCTTCTTCTTCTTCTTCGTCGTCGTCGTCGTCATCATCATCAGGAGTAGTTTTGAAGCCTAGGCATGGCCAGGCTCCGCATGATAAGACTCCTCTTCTTGTATCATCATCATCATCTCGCTCGTTGTGGCTAGCAGAGTCGCCGCAACAACTGGAGAAGCTAACAAGCTTTTTTGCAATGTGTGCGGCGGCGTGGGAAACATTTTGGCTGCAATTAAGGAGGCAAGCACCGTCGCGCTCGTCGGCCGCATGGTATGTGCCGTCGAGCTCGTCCTGGATGCGGAAGTACTCCAGCTCGTCCAGCACGT